>JAGDQP010035612.1:0-19494 GCA_022664845.1 Lepisma saccharinum
GGCATGATCATATATGAATGAGTAGTAGCACTGACTGATCCAAATGCACCTCTTACAACCACTGTGCCTTTAGTCCTATGAGTCCTGTATGCATGGAGTTCCTTGTCAAATTGACTTTGATCAGCATTGAATACTTGACGAGGATTCAGGTCTTCTAGTAACATAAGTGATGTAATTCAGCCTCTTTTGATTTCCACGTTTTGCTAACCCTATGCGTGATAGAACGACTGACGATATTGTTTCTCTTTTTAAAATTAGACAGCCAGTGACGAGATGCCTTGAATTGTAGAGTATTATCCGGATCAAGCTCTTTACTTATCTGAAGAGCCCAAAAGCGAAGAGTCCTGTCGTGTATAATTGCACATCTCTCGACCATTTCTTTGAATTTATCGTGAACTGCTGCATTAAGTTTCTTATAACTGGGTTTTTGCCTTTTTTTCTCGCATATTCAAAGAGGATGTTTTTCGATTGAATTAATCTATACTGTGACTTGACATGACAATTTCCTTCGTTTCTTTTCCGGGTTCTCATTGTGTGTCCAAAACATGTAAGCTGCTTCTTTATAATCATCGTCCAAGATGTGTTTTTGTTTTTTTGGCGAAGGCTAATATTCTTCACCTGAAGAAGCTACAGGTGTCGGAGACTCTTAATGTGTTGGAGAACCTTGCGATGTACTTGGCATTTCCTCATCCAAGACGTCATCACCGTAGTCTCCATCATCGCTTTCATCACTGTCACCAGCAAATCCAAGAGTTCTAACTTCTATTATTTCCATCTTGTCCTCAAGTATCTCCACTATTTGTTTGTACAATGAATCTTCATACCTATTCATTCTCCTATTAACAAATCCATATTTCTCATACAGAGCATAAACGATAGCACCTGCTTCCATTTGCTGGAACGAAAAGAAAAAAGAACGTTTATTGACATCAATAACAGGAACAAATATGCACAAGAACAGTCATACACGAAAAAAAGAAAGCGGGATATCAGGCAGAGAGAGGGATATCATTCTACACATTACATTAATTGGGAGCAACGTACGACGTATTACCATCGGGATAATCAGCAAAACATGGACATCACAAGCAGCTAAATTCGCTTTCTATTTGAACTTTGACCAGCCATAACCTTGTTATTACTGGAGCTCTGCAGCTAGGATTTCACAGGTGTACTATACTCGTCACTAGCTTCAATTTAAGGTATTACTTGATGAGCAACTCGAGTCCTCACTTCGGGTACTTTACTTGTCAAACGTGTAGATACAGTCCGCCTAAATTCCAGGCTGGGGGAATATTTCGGAACACAGAGCCAGAGGGCTTTTTTTGTAGAGCGGAGCTAATTTGAACCATCTTCCAATAGAAATCGAACACTGTGTCATACTAACGAAAGAGTGACATAAAGTGTGATATTTTAACATTTAAAATAGTTTAAAAGTTTTTTTTGGAACTTTAGTGGAAAAAAAGGTACTTTATGATTCAAAAGGTTCCATTCGTCCTCTTTCTCTTTTCCCCGTAACCATACCTTCAATTCTATCCTTCAACATACAATCTCCGTCAGGGACGTACGCAGAGGGGTTTGGCAAAATTATATACTTTTTACGTAAATTTCACACCCAGAATGATCTCGTAACCTTCCCCCACCGACACCAACTTCTGAGTACGTGCCTGATTTCCATGGTAACCAATGTTTTATTTTTTTCTTCTCAATCTCCTCCAGTATTGCTCGTCTCCCTTCTTCTTTCTTTAGCTGTGCCCAAGTTATATTCTCTTTACTACTCCATGTGCGCATTTCGAAAGCTTCCAATTTCCTATCATGACTTTTCCTAGAGTCCATGTTTCCGCTCGATAAGACACTATTGCATACAAAACATTTAATCAAATAGTTTCCACCATTTTGTTCCAATCGTTCGTTGTGCCATTACTATTACCTTGAAACTTTAACTTTTTGTTTATCACCACATATTACATCTTCCGTACATTTGTGAATTGTTTGGAATCCTGTAGATTTTTAGAAAGAGGAATATAGAAATGCTGCAAAACGGAAGCAAGTTGTGTGTAATTTTTCCCTTCATGTGGCTTTCCTACTTCATCTCTTCGATGTCTTGAGCCGCACCTCTGCTATTTTACCATTCGAGTACGGTACGTTTCTCGCTTCAAGCATCCAGAAGCGCACGAGAAAATATCAAGTTCATACTAACTATGGAAGTCAACTTGTCAAACCATTATTCTATATGAAAGTCGACATATTGACAACCTGCGGATTTTCCTTAATAGCTTTGAAAATGTCCGTTATACGGAAGTGAATATTCCCTATAAATGACAGAAAACACTGTCCATGTCCGCAGTACAAAGTGCCTGCTTTAGAGAGGTTTGTAAAGCAACGATCTCCAACAAAAGATGGCAGCACTATTTCCGTACATGTCTAATGTATACCTAATATGTATTTTTACCGTTGCAGGAAATTTCAATGCTGCTTCAACAAATTCAAGCCTAGAAAGTTCTAACTTTCAGGGAAGAAAGTTCATAACTAATTCAAGAGTTCGATCAATGCCGTTTTAGTTCACTGTTGAAAACGCTTGATTGTTGTTGCGAATACCAAAACATATAACAATGAAGCTCTACAATATACAAAACAACTTACGATCACAGTTGGTATTATATCAAGATTTAGCCTGATTTTTTAACTGAAAATTGGAAATCTCCCTTTTACCTGTCCAAATAGCCTTTGAACAATAACCCTGTATTACGCATGTACTTTGTTGTAATTTTTGTGCGTGTCTACTATGTGATTTTTATGTGGTGTCAAAATCAAAGGAGAAATTGCGTAACGTGAATCACCAATGAGGTAAGCCTCTCCTCTGAATGGAGATAAGATTTCGGCGAGACCAGATCTGCGTAAAATTCGACTATCATGTGCATAACCTGGCCACTGGGCGTCACAACACTTGCGAACTATTCTTTTCCATCACACGTGGCCTGGACATTTATTATCGGTCTATTTTTCCTGTTAATGTATTCGTCGCCGTTCATGCTCAGTTTCATTATTTCTACATGACTACAGACAATAGCTCCAATACAACCTGGCAATTGAAAAGATGTCTACCAGTTAGCCTTAGCATTTTCAATTTCTCTAAAAGTTGCAGGAAATTTGATCCATTCATGTGCCTTATCACAAATTTTACGCGCAACTTCTCTGACCATTCTACTTACAGTACACTGATAAACATCTTTATCCTCACCAACTCCGATCTGGAATCCCTGATCAAAATACCTCTATTTTTTTCTTTTCTAGAGAGAGCACCACCTCTTGTTTCTTCGCCATCTCCTAAAAGTGTGTCAGCCAAGAACCTTACGTTGTGTTCTTCAAATCTGTAAAGTGATATTCTTAGATTTTTGTACATTTTTTGCGCATGAACCTGCATGAATTCTGCCATATTTACACTAGTAAAAGATACATGTCAGCTAAACAGTAGACGTAAGAAATAATGAGTATTTACTTGAAGTATATACTAGTAGTTATGCATACAATTTTGAAGCATTTACTTGGAAGTCTAGTAAATACTACAAGTTTAAGTAAACTTTATTTTTATGCACACCAATCCAAGTATTTACTTTAAAAAAATTGCTAGTAAATACTTATACTTGACTTTATGCATACGGTCCAATATTCTACCCTATCCAACATCAATTATTAAGACTGATAGACTGTATTATATTATAAATATTATTATAAAACCAATTTTTAAAACGAACGCGCAATGGATGGGCATAATTAGCCATGTCCGCGATAGATTACAAACTACGAATACAAAGGGTGGGGGAGGACCAGCAACGTCCAGCGGCCAGGACTCGGATCTTCGAACTGATTCCCTCCACTTGAGTGAGTGAGAGAGAGTTTGAATGAGAAGGGTAAATTTTAGGGTAGTGATAGGACTAGAGAAGAAGTAGTGTAGGTTAGAATATTGATTGGGGCTGATTTGGAAATATAGATTATAATCCACCTTGTAATCCATTTGGCATATAGTGATTTCAGAATTTAGTTAGTTTGTATTTTTATATATATTGCAAACTGTATTCTCTCTTGTACCAATTATTGCAGTTATCGAAACAAAGATAGGTAACATACTCCCAATGTGCTGAAATAACACTCAGATTAGTAAATGAACAAAACAGCTTAAAAATAAAAGTATGTATGACTGGAGGAAGTAATTAATAAAATTAAAACTAACTTTAATCACAGAGTAAATACGTATACTCTGTGCTTTAATCTAAAAAATAATAGCAGAAAATAAAATTTTTTTAAAACAAATTGAACTAAGTGTGATGTGTGGATGAACACGTTGTATTCAAAAATGAAAATAAAGACTTGACAAGTCATGGATTAGATACTGGAGATGGATAGACTTGCCCAATACAATTAAGCTGGGTTAACTTGATGCCGGTTTTCGATTAATCTTGTCTGGTGAATTGGGATTTACTTGCGTCTTATTGGTTGACCTATACCTGGGTGTGTGGAAGCAAAGAATGGATGAAGATCTAGCTAAGGAGAAAGGAGGAAGATTGGAATATTTAAAATAAGGTATTGTGTGGAACGTGACGTTCAGTTGTTTTTTTAATCAATTTCGCCCATGGAGGAATTAAAATAGAAGGAGACGCCCAAACGTACCCTTACTTCAAAAATAAATTGAAGCCGAAAATGGCTGCCGCCCCGGTTGTGTGTATCACTGTCCGCCATATTGCGTATGGAATAAAATTGAAGTATAGCACTCACAGACATGCAAATAATCAGATCATTCTTTGTGCTTTTCTGTGATTTTTAAAATGGTAATGAGTTGTGTCGCTTATGCATAAACATATATATTAAGAAGGGTCACATTTCACAAGTGAGCGTTAGAGAAAACTTCTATCGAAATATAAAATGTTGATGGCATGAAGACAATTAAAAGTGTTTTTCTATGCTTTTCATTATGCCATCAATATGTTAATTCGAGAATTTAAAGAGAAGGATTACTGTTCTAATTTTTCTCATAGATTTTAAGTAATTGCAAGAAAACTGACTAAAGGAAATGTCAGTAGTATTCATTACATTTCATACACTTTGGGGAATTACTTTTCGTTATGCTGCTTTCGATGTTCACTGGAACTTTTGGTTACTCTTTATATACTCTTTTGGTTGAGCTATACAATATTTTATAAGCACTGACAAATTATCTGTGTATGTTTGTATTCTTTAACCATAATATCAACCATTCACGTGTAAAATAAATGTGATTACAATTCAATAATGTGATTTATAGGGTGGCCGTATGCATGTTTGACCAAATAAGGAAAATTTCAACTCTAAGCAAGAACTGACGTTTATATAATAGAAAAAAATATACGAAACAAACCCTAAGACCATGCAGAATAAGTCAAAGAAAAAGGAGATCGCATTTATTTCATTTAACACGACAAAAGACAAATAGATTGCTGAAGGTGTAGTTGCACCAGTAGTTGACCAGTTGTAGTAGCCAATTGTGAACTACGGTTGTGCAGTGTAGATCATTGATTCTGTTTACTGTAGGTTGTTCCTTGAACAACGAAGGAATGCAATAATTAATTATTTCACTGTACCTTCTACTCGATATGCACGGATATCTTGTATTACTTATACTTCTGTCCTCTTATTGTGCGCTCTGCTCTCTTCCAGATGCCCTTTACACTTTTTATTTGATTTTGTGGGAACTGTATTTCCTGATTGCACAGCATTTGGGGACTACACTATTAAACCTTATGGAAGTATAAAATGCACTGTGTTTACTACTATATCCAATATAAACTATTATTACTGTTTGTCTCCCTTATTAGTCAACCATTGGCAACTGGTTCCTTACTGATACGGTCACCATGTAGCTTCTCATGTCATAGACCAGGTGAATGAGAGACTAAATTGTTACAAATCTTTTCGAAATGAATACTGGAACATATTTAACACTTTACGCTTTCTGAATCTTAGAAGCACTGTTATACAGCATGTTAGTATATTTACATGGTTCAAGGGGGAAATTGTAATTTATGGCAGTCAAGAAATGTAAAAATTACAGCTATGGAGCTATTTACATTCCCTTGCGGTTGGGCAGACACATGAAGTCTGTTAAACGTCTAATAATAAATATAAAGTGACTAACCCGTTTTCGCTAGTTCGACATTATGTCTAATATCTTGTATTGTTTCTATTATTTTCGAACAATTCTTTTGATACTTGAAATATCTTCTAGCATGACAAAAGCTAATTTCAAGTGTGCAAGTGACCAATCAATGATACTGCAAAATTTAGTAAACTGCTCGTAGGGAAAATCTTGAACAGGTTCCAATTTTTAACTCCTTTGAATATTTTTCAGTTTAATCATTGTCACATTGCAAGGTGTCGATAATGTTCCCTGCGGGTTCGTTGTGTTGCTTTCCTGTGGTTACGTAAAATACGAGAAAATATTTATGGGATAATTTCTTCAGGAAAGCGGGAGAGTAACTATTCATTACTACCACAAGTCATACCAACTTCAATTTTTTCCAAATGGTATATAGACGGCTATTTGCGAAACAGTTCTGTACGTTATTATTTAAATAGCAAAAATAGATTTTTGTTGTTTATTAGGCACTTCAACCAATAATGTTCACTCTTTCGAGAATTGAAAGAGTGATTTTGAACTCATAAAGCTGTGTCGGTCGCGTTCGCAGAAGAATTCTTAATGAGCACATCTACCTATGTGGCCAGGGCTCTTCCGCACTTAACGGCTACAAACGTCAATATTTTTCATTCAACCGCAGCTGAAGTTAATTTAAACGCTGCCTAAAAAACAAATGTAAGTATAATAACATATGATATAGATTTCATGTAAATATTATCTGTATGGTGTATATAAAACAATAGGGATTTCGTGGTTTTCTTCCATACGCAAGATGGCTGATGGCCGCACTGGACGATTGGCGGGCGGCCTTTTTCAGCTTCAAAATTTGGCAGCTTGGGCGTCTCCTTCTAATTCATCCAAGATTTCGCCTCCCAGGTGATCATGGCTTGCGCTGGCTTCAATTTCGGATCACTAGCAGTAGATCCGTCTCCAGTATCGAGATTCATGCTGCCAAGTAAAGGGAATAGTAGATAAATGGGCAACATAAATAATAATACAAATAAATAAACAATAAATATTTGAAATATCAAATAAATTAAAATAAATGCAATAATACAAAAATTTCTAACTTCTATTGTACAACTCAAGCATTTTGTAAGACAAAATTTGATAAAAAATAATGAAAAAATGTTCTTTTTAATCCCTCACCCGCGGAAAAAGCGCCTACGTTTGCTTCCGGGAACTGGGCTAGAAAAAAATCACCAACTCGCCTTTTTTTTTTAAAAAAAATGCGAAACAGGTCCTTATGGACTCCGTAGGGGCCTTCCGAATTAATTCCTATCTCCTAACTCCCGTCGGGTAGGAAATATTAAAGGTACCTTTGTTTCTTGCTCCGAATGAAATGGTTTCGTACGTCCTCGACAGGCGCCACATCTGTTGATAAATGTGAGAAGATATCTTAACTTCCGTTATTATGTCCATACGTCGATTGGTACTGTAAACATTGAAAAAATCTAAAAAATATCACATTTATTCCCCCATAGTAAGAATTACAGGATGCGCAACAATAAATTAGTATGATTCCAATAATACATTTTGTTGGAATGTTGCCTGCTATGTCCGCCAGAACTTTTTGAACGAATGTGAAACCCAAATTCGTGAGTGTATATTTAGGTTTTCACGATTTGCTCTATTTAACGTAAAATATCTAATGCTTTTGTAAAGTTGGAGAGGTGGCGTCTCCGTATTGGGGTTCTGGCGGAATTACTAGCTGCAACATTCCTTCACATGTAAAAAACAATGTATTCCTGTGTGTTGCGTTTAAAACAAACTGATGTGTAATGCTAAAGTAGCTTTATATATCGTGTGTTCTATATACAAAGGCACAAATGACCTTTCAACATTTTTTGTATTATCGAGAAAGAAAATCAAATAATAATGGTGCGTTGTGTGTTATAAACTGTGTACAAACGTACATCTCTATTTTGCATTTATCTTGCGAAGCTTGAAATATCACGCTAGCATTAATACCACAAAAAAATAAGAGCTTCCTTGGATAAACTTTACTTTATAGACCGCATTTTCCGCTAGGTATTGAAGAATATGTACGCTTTACATCACTTATTACTTTACAATAATTGTTGCAGACAATTCTATAAATATCTAGTAACAACCAGCAATCCATAAAGTATTACGAAAAGCTATGTCATTATTTCGTTAAATACGCACTCGAGTTGATCAACACCCAATAAACATGGTAGCATGAGGAGGAATGCTATGGCGACATTCCGTGTCAGGGTTCGATTTGCTATAAATTTCGAAGCGGTGATCCTAAAGCTAGTGGTTGCTGGTAAGTTTCAAAATATTACCTGAAAGGGTAGAAATACAAAGATTTTATCCCTGGTTGGGAAGATATTCGGAATCAACAACCGGTGATAAAATACTCACGCACCAGGGGAGATCCCCGACACCCTCTCGGCAAATCGAACACTGCTTTGTGTTATGAATGAACGTCCACAAGAAAACACTAACAGCATCTCGAGAGAGCGAAGGGGGTTAGTTAAAGTCAGGTTAGATATTTCCCTGTAGACATACATAGCGTTTAAAAGACACTACATGGGCTTGCCCCCAATGCGGAAGATGCTAAATAGTCCCTGGTTTCTCTCTCGCCCTTTCCATTTTTTCACCCTTCAATGACTCGAAACGTTGTGTTTAGACGTGACAAAGATATGGTGCTTCCCCCGTATCGGGATGGGCGTAACGCATAGTGCTGTTACCGCCCATACAATAATTTTTATCTTATCGAAACATTGTATACTTACTGTACTCTACATTGTGCTATTGTTTGTCCTAATCTTCAAATACGTTGTATAGTAAAATACTCAAGAGTTTGCGGGATGTAGGTAACTACATTCTAACTTTTCGTTTTCTATACAATTACATATCAGGCGCTTATTATGCGTAGGGACTTGAGAAAGTATATGAGGGTGAACAACCTGAGTATTTCCTTCAAACTTACTTTAAGGTAATAATGCAAAAATCTGCAATGCAATGATGCAAATGCTATAATCAAGGTTCCTAGTCATTACCAGGTGAACGAGAAGTGATAATAAAATAGATATGCTACAGTGAATGATAGAAACATGGAATTTATCAGATCCCCCCAATGGTGATGTAATCCCCGAATTGTCAATTACACGGCCCTAACTTAATTTTTACTGGAAGTGTGTGGCATAATGTAGATTAAAACTCTACAAAATCTGGAAGAATTCAACTTGCTTCTCTCCAATTTTTACATTACTTCCCCAAACCAAATATACTGACTGAATCCCTGGATAGAAAAGTTTCATCACTTCTGATTTAGAGGTGTGAAATCTATAAGCTGCACTAAAATTAAATCGAATTTAATTTAGTGCGGTGAAATGCAAACGTTATAAAAAAAACTAGTTGAATTTATTTCACAATTTCGCCGCTAGACAAAAAAATATGTATACAATTTATTTTCTTTCATTAAAGTACTCTCCAATATTTACTATGTTAAATGTACTTCCGATGGTAACATTTTTATCTAGGGTTATTTAGATGAAACAGGTGGTAACATACCTTCTGCCATGTCTCGCTGGGTTTTCTGGGTAAACTAAATGACCGAACTTCCAAAAGGCACCTTCAATGGTACCTTCATGAAAGGTACAATAAAAGGACCTTCGCGATTCTTCCCTTAGGTTTCGAACGACCTTCAATATGGCGGCGGCGAAGGAAAACGTGCTTTTGAAGGAAACGGTGGTGATTTCGAACGCCCTCCGTGTCTTGACGCCCGGTTAGCGGTAGGCATACGCAAAGTGCTGTTAACATTCCATGTTTCCATTTGGGCTCTCCTTAGACGCGAGTGATAAATTGAAGTGCTAGCAAAAATGCTATAATATAGCAAGATCCTACGTTATTATTCCACAAGCATTTTGCTGGAATATATTAACTAACTCTATGGCTTATTGAACTCGCAAGTTCATCGCCGCAGTAATAAACGTTTGCCATTGGATTCTATCCTGAGCAACATTAAGCCAGTTTTCATCACGAACACCTACTTCACGAAGATCTCTTCTAATATTGTCCTCCCAACGACGTCTTGCTCTTCCCAACGGTCTCCTTCCATCTGGTCTTCCAACCAGGATAGAATGTAATCTTAGTTTTTTTGCCATCCGAACTACATGGTCTGCCCACCTTAGTCGTCTTGATTTAATTATTTTTACATCTGGTGAATTGTACAGTCCGTGGAGTTCTTCATTATGCAATCTCTTTCATTCTCCAGTCATCTTGTCCCGTTTCGGCCCGTATATCTTTCTCAAAACGTTATTTTCAAACACACGTAATTTATGTCCATCTGCTAGGGTTTCGTACGCAAACTTTCGCAACCGGAAAAATAACCGTTCTGTATATTTTCAGTTTCAATTTCCTTTATATTAATCGCGATGTTGGAAATTTTTGGACTGAATAGAAACATGTGTTGCCCGATACTAAGCGACTTTTTATGTCTTCCCTGACTTCGGTTTTGCTTATTACGTATGCTCCAAAGTATTAAAAATTCGTTTACTTTATCTATGACCTCATCAATAATTCTTGTTTTTTTTACCGTACTTAATTCCCTGTATTTCGGCTTGTTATAATGTGTTTTGTTTTATCTATGTTCACCTGTAGACCTATCTCATCGCACGCTTCTACTAAGACATCGGTGTTGCTTTGTAGTCCCCTATTAAATGTACATCATCCGCGTATACAAACAGTTGATTCAAACCATTTAATGATAGTCCCTTTTTGTGCCCTTTAATTTTTAAAATCGCATATTCTAACGCAAAGTTAAACAGTAGTGGTGATAAGGCATCGCCTTGTTTCAATCCGTTGCGAATCTTGAAGCTATCTGACATATTACCTATCCGTACTCTGCTTATGGGGTCGCGGAAACACATCTTCAGTAGTTGAACCAGTTTTTTTTTTTTCGGAATTCCAAACCGTATCACGAAACTGTATAACTTTTTTCTTTTGATAGAATCATATGCTTTAAAATCAATGAATAGCTGGTGAACCGTCCCATTGTATTCCCGTTTCTTTTCCAAAATGTGTCTCAAGGCGAAAACCTGGTCCAACGTAGATCTATTTCCTCTAAATCCACATTGGTGATCTTCAATTATTTCAGCTACGTATACACTTAGGCGTATTAACAGAATATTACTTAATACTTTGTAACAGGTTGGAAGTAACGAGATTCCGCGGTAATTATTGCAGTCCGATATATCGCCTTTTTTGTAAATCGGAACTATTATTGAGGTTTTCAATTCCCTTGGAAGCTCCTCTTTTCTCCATATAGCACTTATGAATTTATGTAGTTCCTTGATTAGTGCCGTTCCTCCCGCTTTAATTGATTCGACTGGAATATTGTCTATTCATGGTGATTTGAAGATCTTAAATTTCTTTATCGGCATTTCGACCTCGATCTCGCCAAGTTCGGGTATTCACGGTTCTGCGGTATGGATTTCAAATTCCTTTGCTTGTTCCCCGTTGTGTACATTAAGAAGTTTGTCGAAATAACTTTTCCACACATCGACAATTTTAGGCGGATCAGCCTGAAGATCTTCACGTTCATTTCTAATAATCTCTAACCTCGGCTGGTAACCTTTCCTTAACGAGTTTATGCTCGGATTATTTAATCGTTTAACTTCGAATTTTAGTTGCTTTCTCTGTTCGCGATGCATAACTTTTCCCTTACTTTTGTGATCACTAATTGATTGTCGGTGTCACCTTCCGCTCCTCTATACGACCTAACGTCCATCATGTTGGTGTGTCTTCGTCTTTCTACTAAAACGTGATGAATCTGGTTGAGAGTTTTGCCGTCCGGAGATGTCGGATGCTATCTTGGTCCTCCCACTAAACTTCTTGTATCGCTAATATGTTTAGCTCGTTCTTCTCGCTCCCGCGTATCGCCACCTGAAGAGCTCCCGTTTTGTATAACGATCGTACCTACCACGTTCATATTCTAAGGTCTTTCTTAATCCTGTTCTTAGAGTCCCCTGAAACAGTTCCCGCCAGGAGATCGGAATGAGGCACTAGTTTACCTCCGGATATTTTACCCCAGGAGCAATCTGTAACTACTTCTTGACATGTTTGAGCGGTGTAGAGTTGCCAGCTCTACGACCTAGCAGTAGAGGCAGACATTCAAGATGTCGTCCTCTGTCCATCTCTGAGCCTTGCCGATGTTATTCATCTTCAGCTTCAGGGTGGTAATGGTGAAGCTGCTTCCCTTCACCATGGTAATTTTGTTAGGGGTTATCTTCCCATAGCCTTGTAGATATGTCTACTAACTGCAAAGCAGCTGTACTGGTTATGGTCCGTCCCGGAATATTTCCGGTATCCACCATATATGTTCGGCATTCCCCTATCCGCCGCCTGGTGGGAGAACGTCAGTAACTCTAATTGATGGAATATATGGTAAGAGAAATGCTACGATTTATCGTAGCATAAATGCTTCCGTATCATGCGAGCCTAATATTGGAAACTGATTGAGACAGTAAATACGAATCATTTCGGCTGTTTTAGATATTTCCTTGTCTATGTGTGTGTGTTTAAGCCTATTGTTGTGCATTGTGCCAACAAATATACTTATTTTTGTGCAGTAGGTTGATGCGTATTTATTATCTTTGTATTGTTTTCTGTTTTCAAAATTCGGAGTAGGAAGAAACGAACGAAGATTTCGTCGTATTGAGACAGTCGTCACAAGCATATGCATGCACTGAAGTTTTATCTAGTGCTGATTCACCACAATAATTATATTTTTGAACGTACACTTACTATATTCTACAGGAGAAATATTTGAGTGCGAAGAACGTTTTAGAAAAGTTTTGCTATTTATGAGGCTTTTTGTATTTAAGTTTTACTGCTTATTTTTTGGAATAGTTTCTATTTGTGCATTGGCAGAAAATCGACGATATCTATCCATATTAAATTAAAATAAAAGTAAACATAATGTGTTTTTAAAAGATGGTTAGTTTTTAGGAATAAAATAAACATAAATTTAACATCACAACAAAACTAGGTAAGAATTACACACTGGCTGATAACAGGAACGGTCGTGAATTCTATACACCTATAGTCGGACACAATAATAAACTTAGCCTACTAGAAAATAGATACGCTATATCGTATTATTTATTATATAAATTGATCATTTCAAATCGCAAACAAAGCAAGCAACGCAAACTTTCATGAAATTCAGCCCTTAAAGTAAAGATCGCAAAGACTCATTTTGAAGCCCGCTTGCGTTTAGTTTACCCGCCAATTGAAACAGTGGTGTAGTTTAATTTCGTGTTGTAACATGTGTTTCAATTTGCTATTCACCAAAATTGCAAGCGGGCTTGAAAACTAGCCCTAAGTGTAAGTATTCTGGAAATATTCTCGGCAAAAATACATAAATAAAATCTGCAAACAAAAATAAGTGAACGAGTTTCTTAACTGTTCGAATACTGTTGCTCTTCCCTATCATCTTGAAGGCTTAAGGGTCCGTGGAAAGTTTGGAGATTTTTCTGTCAAGTTTACAGTCATCGACATATTTCTCAGACATAGCCTACCCTTTAACCCTCCCATCAAGCGTCCGGAAAAATGCCAAATGAATAAGGTTTACTACATTGAAAAGGGTAGCACAATAGCCCCTTTCCTGTTTAAATATGTTAAATAACAGGTAAATGATTATCAGCCATGACTCTCAGCCCTTAACGTTCTTTGCAACGTATTGACCATGACTTCTTCAAGCGTATCTGAATTATCCCCAATATCACTTCCAATATTGTCATTCCGCTGTTGTGATTCTTGGTTCTGACCACATCTTATTCTTAAAAGAAAAACCTGGAGCTGTCACATCAGAATACCTTAGAAGTCATAACAAATCTCCATTTTCTTATATTAATCGTATAGGAAAATGTTCTTAGAAGAGCCCGTGCAATAGCACCATCTTGTTGAAATAACAGCTGAATGCGCTTTCTATCTGAGATAATAAATATATCTCATCTATGCCTTGATTGGGCACCGTTTACGATTTCTGTACAGTCTTTTTTAAAGAGACTAAAGAAAACATTTAGGTTAAAATATTTTCTTTGTTTAAAAATTGACATTTTAGATAATATTTATTCATTCTAAATGCATGAAAAATATGTTTTACGTATTTTAACAAATATTTTCGTTATGATATTATAAATGTCTTAAGATATATTTTATAAATATCATACTAAGCAAACAAACATTTGAAGATATTTTAATATTTCTAAACATATTTATGGCATTTCTGGGCGATATTTTAAAATATTAAAAATACATCTACCTTGGTGTACGGGATTACATACATGACAGTATTCAAAATATTAATTTTGAATTAATAGGACGAAAATAGAGATGTTTAAAATTGTTGGTAATAAATTGAGGAGCTAATTCATCAGAATGAAACGATAAAGATCATGTTATGTTAATTATTGATCGAAGCATTTCATGTAGCCTCTTTGATCAAAATTCATGTTTAGTACATTTTAAGTCGGAACCATGACAATTCATATGTTTGAAACATTGTTGGCAATAGTACATGTTGTTGAATTTGCAAGATAGTATGCTGTTATTGATCGAATGATTTGCTGGCATTGCTAAATTATTTTGTCGCTATTGAGAATTATTGGTTCATTAAATAGTTTGTCGATTATTTGTCGAAATAAGGTGGTTAATTAATGTATTAATTGATGTTTTGAATCTGTTGAGGATGGTGTGGAAATAGTCCATTGAGTATTTGTGTCTTTGTTGATTGAATAATGTTTCCACTCAATATGAGCAATGTCACCTTCTTCAAATGTTTTCTTCAGAGTTTGAATCATCATTTAAGCTACTGATACGTTTATTCTTTCAATTTACACTGGATTTAATGATTTTCTTCCTGTGAAGTTTAAATATGATCTTCGGTTTGTAGTTAGGACTTTTAAGGTTAGGTTTCTTTGTGCTTGTTTTAGAGGTCTTTGCTTGCTGAATTTTTGTAGTATTGTTTGGAATAGATTATGATTTATCATTGACTGTTAACTTGTATTCAACTGTCTGTTGATTTGCAGGCTTTGTGATTTGAGTCTTGAGGGCTGTAGAGTGTAGATCCTTAGCGTATGCCTGATGTTTTTGTACTAAAGTCTCTGACTTGGGAAGACGTAACTCTGTTACTTGACGTTAGTTAGCGACGCAAACTAGGGAACCGTTCTGCCGTTTCCTCGAAAATTACCGAAGGATGCATCGTAAGTTTGTAAAGTAAAAGGAATGACCACGGACAAATTAATGCGGTAAATGTTTACGGAAAAGCAACAACATTTTAAAAGTTAATATTTATTTGAAATTAAAGACACTTACCGTATTTATTCAGAATAACCCATGTGTTGAGGTTATAACGTAGGCTACGTTTTCCAGATAGGATAAGTGGGAGAGAGCGAGTTAATGTTTTCTAAAAAAAAAAAAAAAAAGTGTTTCCATATCAATATACATACATCATATCATACTTTAAATAAAATTTTTAAGACATCAAATTTTACATAAAAGTTTTAAAACGCAAGTTCCAAGGGTTCGCGCTCAACGCTCTTACTAGATGTAGTGTCGGACGAGCACTCATTTTCAAAGTTAAAACTTAGAAAGAGTTTTTTAAGGAATTTTATAACTTAAGACAGTCTCAGTATTATATGTGCACCTAAAGGTCAGATCTTTCTATGTTTAAATATACAATACTTCCGCATCCCTTAAATACCATCCATTAGATTGATAAATTGAATTGTTATTAACGTCCTAAATGAGTTGGTAAGCTTCTACAAAGGAAACCTATAGGTTGGTCAAGTGGACTCCGAATCATTCAATGGACTCCGGCGAAAACTGAACTGCTAACCACGCGCACAGTAAGAGAGCACACTAACATCTCGAGCACCCCAAGGTTCTTTTTTTATTAGAGTTTTATGTAAGTACTGTTTCCTAAATACTAGAAATACACTAACACTACATAAAAGAATATGCTTATTGATACTGAATTTCAATTTATATAATCTATATTTTATTATTTGTATGAAATTTATAAATAATTATTTTCTTTTAGGATATCATAGCATAGGATATCCCAGGGATTTTCCATTTAGAACCACAATACAATATTCCAGAATATTTGGGATCAAATAAAGATATTCCGAGGATATACTTTTTAGAATATTAAAAGGATATTTAAAGTTCGAATTTCAGAAATATTCTGAGAAAGTATAACTATCCTCGACATATTCGTAGAATGTACTTGAGATATTCCAAGGAATATCCTTAGGATATGCGCTTATCCTAGACATTCAGATATTCATAGAATATTCTACGTATTCATCAAGAATATCGTAAATATCCTTGGAATATTTCAATGTTTCCACGGGGATATTCGTAGAATGTATCTGCGCTGTATGGGTTAATAAACTCCTAGTATCATAAATAAAGTGCAAGGAATGAGTCAGGCCAAACAATTAAACCGAAATCTACCCCTCCCTTGAAATTATGTCGAGTTAGTTAGGGTGACCAGACATACTTTTTAAGAGTATTATACTCTTTTAGAGGTTAAAATACTCTAGACCTCGAAAATACTATTATACTATTTTCCTTATTTTTATAACTTTTAACGTAATTTCTAAATGAATGCCTTGTAATTTCTACATTCCGAATACATTTCACAAGAAATTTAATTACAAGTAAAACATAATTTTACTGGATTTTCAAGTGCATTTTTCAATGTGAAATTAATGTTTAAGTATCACCAGATCGCTTGGCTGTGGTGATTTCTGTATTATGTGGTAACATTTCGAATTTGATGTTTAATGGCCTTTAGGCATCTAAGGCTCAGGCCGGGATAGGGGAGGGGAAAGGATCTGAAAAGGTCTCTGCCAGGGTGTAACTTGAAGGTATCATTCCGGCATTTGCCTGGTTTGACTGAGGAAAACCCTGAAAAATCTCAGTCTGGATAGTCAGCAACTGGGATTGACCTCACGTCCTCCCGAATGCTAAGCCAACGATCTACCAGTGAGCAATGGCCTCTTGTTAGATAACATTTCCAAAAATGTTAAGTGAACTCTGTCTGTGACAGGATAATTATTAAATGATGACGAAGGCTGGAAGAATGTGAAAGAACAACAGCTTACAATAATTGCTCAATTAGGAAAGTCGAAGCAACTTCGGATTATATTTATCGCATCTTGAAGAGAGAAATAAATTGAATTATTTTTTTTACACAATCTAGTGGCAGAAGTTTCAAGTAAGTGGTGAAAATCAAGGCATGGCCATTCATTGGGCATGCTTCGAGAAGTTATAAGCTATAATGGTAGCAATTAGCTACCATTTCTGGTCGAAAAATTTCTGGGCACCCTAAGTTAGGTTATTGATAGGAGCATGTTTTATTTGAGGAGGCCCATTCTTCTTCTTGTAGATGGACCCAATAATTTTTGTTACAACCCTGGTTAAATATTATAGGATAATGTTTCATTTGAATAACATTTATAGAACAATTTATATAGTGTGTTAAGTAAATAATACAAACAAGAAGAATCATTCTGAATATTCGCATTTCCTGTTTTGATAGCGGAATACAACTGCAACTGTCATTATTAATGTACATAAGATGGAAACTGCTCACTGTTGTCCCGTGGCTAGCCTCTTGAAATTCTGTAAAACACGAAGCGGCCGCAGTTCAGTTGGAACAGTGCAGGGATTCCGCCAGTACGGTACTTTCAGTTTGCGGGGGTATAAAGTCAAGGTGAGGTCATGCACGGTTTCTATCGATTTTTGACCGTATACATTTTAAAGTTTAGAGTTTTCTAGAAAATTTGGTGGTGACACCCCTACAGGGGGTCTGGCAGAATTACTGGTAGAGCGTTGGATTCTCATTCTGCTGGTCCTAGGTTCAATACCAGCGACCGACCATCCTCACGGGTTTTTCCAGGAATTTTCTTCAGTCACATCAGGCAAATGCCGGATGGTATCTTCAACTTAGGCTCTGGTAGACTCCTTCCCTTCCTGACCATCCTGACTGAGGTTTTGCACAGTATTTCCTCAGTCACGCCAAGAAAATGCCTGGATGGTACCTTCAAATTAGGCCCTCGCAGACACCTACATGCATCCTTTCACCTCCCCTGAGCCTTAGATGCCTGAAAATAATAATTAAAGTTCAGGTTCGAACCTCACGGACGACCATCCTGGCAGATTTTCTACGGTTTCCCCCTTTCACTAAGCGAATACCGGAATGGCTCGTAAGTAAGATCCTGACCGCTACCTTTCCCATACTTTCCTTTACCATATGCCGGTCCGATTGAAAGTTGCTTAAAGTTATACTTCAATTCAATTCAACAAGGCAATCCAACGCGATATTTTTTTTTTTTTTTTTAAAGCAATACATCAGATCATTTGTAGTATTTTTCTATCTTGTACACAAGAGCAGAACAGAATGGACCGCACCACACACGGCGTCTACTAAGAATAGGGGTTTAATAAAACTTCTTTTAATTTTGAAGCTATCATCCCCAACAACGCAAAAAGACGCTTACCTAAAATAAATGTTTTCTTCCCCTGTAAATTTTCTTGTTTTTTTTTTAATGTTGCTGCAAATAACAACAGAATCTTATTTTCAACAGAATCTGCAAAATACCACGAAAGAATAAACAAACAATGAAGGGAACGACTAACTACATTGATAGAATGGAAGGAACAATAGAAGAGAAGATGCTAATCGCGCGGGACTACCCTCCCCACACCACCGGTTTCCACGCGAGGTCACTTCCTCGTATTTAGTCGCAATTGCTTTCTTCATCCATCAATTCATAGGTGGCGCTAGTTTCTACATGAAACAATCGAACGCTACACAGATAAAGGGTACGAAGAATGGATGGGATATATCCTTGGCCGAAGGAGGCAAAAAAGGGAACAAGGAAAGAAGAAGACGTTATACGAACAGTCCTTAAGATGGCCGATCTTCCGGTAGGAAAGGAAATAGGAGATGAAGGCCCAATCCTAAATACTTCCTTTCCTTCCTTCCTTTCCTTCCTTTTGCTGAGAAACCAAAGGAGTCAAGGAAAGGAACCTTGGAATGAGTGTAGAAAAGGAAGCATTTTGGACGTTGTACACTTGGCGAATATAGCGGCATCTTTCAAAAGCATTAGAAGCGTAAACAAGTGTGCATCACGTGGCGGGATAGGAGTTTTGGTTGTGATATCGTAGGCAAACAACCCCAATTGAAAAAGCACGAATAATTAGAAATGCAAACACCTGAGCAGTTGTACTAGTTTTACAAGATGCTTTGTTTGCGTGAGCTTTCCCCTCTCCTT
>JAGDQP010035613.1:0-19493 GCA_022664845.1 Lepisma saccharinum
AATATACTGTGACTTGTTTTGTTTTCCTTTAAACAATTTGCTTTAGCACTTTCAAATTTTATAACAGCATCTTCGGCATTATTTATAGTTTCTACTAAGTGAATCTGAAGATGTTCCTTTTGTAAGAATATGTACAACGGTTAACCGTAGCAAAAATACTAATTTAATCGAATAAAAATAACGAATAAATTATAAATGCTTTAAAGTCATTACATGCCTTTAATGTAAGCTTGTGAAATTGTTCAATAAACAAATATGGATAATTGCTTCGAACACAAATTGGGTTAATTCTGTAAAATCATGGATTGCGTTATACTTTTATATCTGTCTTTTCATACCTCATAATATTTTATGCTATAGGTGAAACAATTGCACTCTCCATAATCCCACAAAAATGCGCTTTCCGAAAGCGGACATAAAATATAAGTGTTCCAGTTGATCCTAAATAATTCAGTATCAGCCAAATATGATTGGTCTTAAATACTCCCACACTGAGTGAGTGTGCTGCACAACCGCAGAAGGATACTACTGTTACTGCATGTTTTCAATATATAATAATTTCCCAGCAAACTGCTACTTCCATCATATTCTTATTAAATTAGATCTCGGAATTAAAACCAAAATATATCAGATTTGACCAATCTTTTCGCTAAATCCCGACGTTGTTTCTTCCAAATATTCCGGCCAACACTACGTTAGGGGAAGCCCTGTTACTGACTGTCAAGATGCCAGACTGTTATTGGGTTAGTGCATAAACTGCTTTTTAAGAAATCATACTCATCATTGATGTAGTTAACAACAAAGTTTTCTCATGTAAGTGACATTAAGAGTTTAATCCGCTAATGTAGAAAATCATTCAGCTGGAATTAGTCAGACAAATAGTTTGAAACTGCAAATTTCGTTAATAATTGATTTTAAAGGTTAGACTCTTCTCCTCTTATAGCTGACAGAGGTAGTCGTGTGGTCCGAGGCATTAGGCCAGCGTCTCCAAGGTTGCGGGTTCGAATTCTACCTGGGGCATGGATGTTTGTGAAATTTAACAAGCGTTGCCCTTGTATAATCGTGACAGGTAGAAATCAAAAGTTACTAACAACCTAACATTGCCCAATAAACAGAAAATAAAGTTAACCAAAATTGTATCATCTCCCTTATCCTTATGATCTGAAAGATCGCATTAGATCTTACAACCGAAACTTTCCAATGTGTGTAATTTATAATTCATATGTAATATAACGAGAGCGTCTGTTAAAAGTTAGTTTTCTACGTAGAAAGTTCAAAAAAATGTTTTATGTTCAAATTTTCTCCGTTCTACCCTCGTTGGGATTATCCAGTACAGGAATTACTACATTTTTCATTACTGTCTCTAGAAATCGTCTTTTTTCTATCTTTTTACCGGCGCTATCGATATCATTGTCAAATAATTTTTATATTACTGGTTGACCTAATGGTTATTTACCACATCTACCTAAATGTGAAACTACAACGCAGAATGTACCAAACCTTGTCTGTTTATGAATATACTTACAATTATATTGGGACGGTCGTAAGCTATAGTGCTGTTACCGCCTTTACAATGAATTTTATATTTTAACTAAGAATTATATGTTTCCAATTATAACCTCATTCTTTTCTTGTTGAAATATTCTTCTTCTAAGTTTATAAAGTTGGAGTCAAGGGGGGGGGGATATATCCCCCATATCCCCCCTTACCTACGCCACTGGGCAGAAGCACCAAACTAAGCCGTGGAAGACATTTGTCCCCTTGTTTTTCGTCCACACCAGAGGACCCTTGTCTGGGTCTTCCATCTCGGCCGGGAGACAAAAATCCAAAGACTTCTGTCTGAAAACTGACCGCGGTCGGTTTGTGGAGAAATCCAAGATTTGCGACAAAATACTTCAAGTGCATACGTGGCATAAGCCATATATTCTTTGACGTCATTCACGACCTTGCTCTGATGAATGAAAGAGGAAGGGAACTCTGCTCACGACCCTTTAGTGTCATTTGATACCAGCCAGTCTCTTGTATACCTCCCCCACGCACACTGGTCAGTGGTCACAACGGAAGTACGAACATGGCAGAGGAAAAGAAACCCTAACGTAAATATGAGCATCTGGTGGAGGATATGGGAAAGTCAGAAGCCCATATATTACTATAGGAATTTCATTTTTAATGGCCTCACAAAGAACTGGTACATAGAATGGAGGGGAAAGATACATAAAGTGAAAGAGGATAGTAAAAAGAAGTTTTCGATCAAGTCTTTTTAAAAAAAAGCCACGTTTTACACGAAAAAAAAATATTTTTTTTCTTCTCCATATTTCTCTCCCATTTAAAATGTATGGCGTCAAGAGCATCTACATTTAAAATTATGCTACAAGGTCAGTTTTGCTCCTAAAATTCCCATTACAGTTTTAAATGAAGGAGACATTCTTTAGGCAGTTCTATATTAGGGCTTTTTCAAATTGATTTTCTTGTTTTTGAAATACGACCAAAAATGTTAGTATACTGTCTAACTGTACCTCTTCCCCTTAAGTAAAACCTTGGAAAAGATCCTTGTCCACCGCCTACATACACACCTAAAACTCCACAACCTCGTCCCTTTGCACCAAGCAGGATTCCTACCCAACTTTAGCATTTCTGACCAACTACTCCGCCTTACAAACCAAATAACCATCCACTACAATAAATCCCTCCCCTCCTGCCTTACCATCTTTGACCTAGAAAAAGCATTCGATAAAGTTTGGCATCAAGCACTCTTATACAAGCTCCAATTCTTCCAACTACCCGTTTCATATCTCCGTTTCATTTTCACCTTCATCTCCACTCGTATAGCCTACATTAGTATCAATAATAGCCTTTCCCACCCCATATTTCTTCATTGTGGTGTTCCACAAGGATCCGCTCTATCACCACTCTTATACCTTTTGTACGTAGCAGATCTCCCTCCGCTTCCTCCAAACATACATCTATTTCAATATGCAGATGACACCGCCTTTCTCGCACTAAGCAATACTATCCAACACATCAATAGAACCATGAACGAAGCAATCAACATCTTCACCTCGTGGTGCAGTAAGTGGGGTCTTACAATCAACTCACGGAAAACACAAACGATCGTCTTTTTACCTCCTAAAAAACGATCCCGTATCCGACGCAATCCTACTAAATTAAACCTGACAGTTCTTCATGAAAACATTACTCCCACTAAAACAGTAACATATCTAGGCCTCACCTTCGATGAACACCTTACCTGGCGCCCACATCTCCAAACGGTCATCAGTAAAGCCAAAAACCGAATAAACCTCCTCACACGTCTGACAGGTACAACTTGGGGGCTAAAACCACACACAGTTCTCAATACCTATAAAGCATTCTTACGACCAGTTCTGACATATGGATATACAGCATGGATCAACGCAAACCCCGCCATTTACAACAAACTTCAAATCCTGGAACGACACGCCCTTCGCATTGCCTATCGAATTAAACTACCCAGTCCAACACAAGAGCTCTACGCTAAATTAACATTCCCCCATCTACTCTATCACTTAGAATCCCTCCGTTTAAGGTTCACACGTAAGCGCTTCGACACTCAACACCCACTCTTCACCGATATTATCCACACACAATTAGAACACGACATACAGTTCACTGAAAATACACAACTTTCTACACTTCTAACGATATACAACTACACGCTTCCTCCCGATCACCCAGACGAACCATTCATCTCAAAATTTCGCCGACTGCATCCGCCTCATTATGTCTCACCGTCATATATTGCACAGTAACCATTTCGAACGTACAGGGCCCATCTGTCTACATCATGGCCTAGAGCAGCCCCTAAGCCGGAAGATTATCATTCATCTGTCTTAACTGTGTCAAAGTGTTGTGACGTCGACCGCACCTCACATCCATCCTTTCACGAACCATCACATTCTCATTTACTTAATATTCCCACCATCTAAATGATTATGAGGTAAACTCATAATATCCTATGATGAGAATTAAATAAATAAAGTGAAAGATAAACTAAAACCACATAGACCTTCCACCTCTCAAAATAAACCCTTACTTCCATTAACTTCCCATCCCAGATAGAGGGTGTTGCCCTTTGGGGGAGCTAGCTTCAACTAGCAATAAAAAAAATCACTAATTGCATTCTGGCCACAGAACGCTCCACCTGAATAAAAAAGAGTATTGGTAGCAGACCAATCAAACTAACGGGACCAAAAACTGAAACCTAGCTTAACTCTGTTTGGTTAACTTTTCTGCGATGATATTGCGTTGTATACGCACAATTGAGATTGAGAAGCATACCGTCAGTTTGAGATTGACGTCACTTTACAGTGTTGGAGGGCGAAAGTTATTTTGAGTTTTCCGAACGCATAAAGCCATCAGGCTTCTGGTATATGCGCCAGGATAAACAAGCATAACGACTTCTCTGCACGCTGGGTGACCCACCAGTCGAAAAACGGTACTTAGGTTAATTTAAGGGAATATACTACTTCATTGGGAACGGTTAATATTGGTATTACGATCACTTAGGCTATTTATCTGGTATACGAGTTTGGTTTATTGACTAGTTAATTTGTAAGTTACTGATTTAAGTATTCTGACTAAGCTATTCTCAAGGTCTCTGATTTTAGTTTTTACTAATTATATGTTGACTTTGCTATTCTCTGGATTTTGATCATGGTTACTGGACTGAAAAATCTTAATATCGACCTGGCTTACGTTATTGGTCTTAGAATACGGCTTTGATACTCGATAACAGTAACTATGTCTAAGGGAGCTGGTACGAAACCTAAGGCGACTACTTCATCTCTGAAATCTCATAAAGCTAAACGGCAAAAATCACCTAAACGTATAAGAACCGAATCAATCAGTAGTTCTGATTCTAAAAGATCTAGGTCACGTTCTCCACATGAGAATTCAATAGTAATGGACACAGGAAGTGACCCACGTCAACAACCAGTTTGCAACTTCTTGCTAACCAAGTACGACACCAAATATCGTACACCAAAACTGATCGCACTACAACTTTTCAAATACTTACCACGGCACGAAATTTCTGACATAGTCTTTACCCGCAACGGGATCATAATAAAATCAACTGATCCTGACATGGCTATATATATTCGAAACAAGGTGTCATACGAAATATTTGGAAAAGGGGCCAACATCATGCCACTATCTCCAAGAGACGCAAAACAACCGCAGCCTCCAAGGAGGCAACCAATGCTATCTGTGGTCATAAAGGGAGTTCCTCCGGACTACACAGAAGAAGAAATCCTAGACGAACTAAGGCTAGAAGGGCATACCAGCAGAAAGTTCTTCGAATTCGTACAAGAGAAGGTACGCCATCTGGCCTAAAAAGAGTGCTAACGAATAGCAAAGACACTATCGATCAAATGCTAACTGACGGGGTCTACATATACTGTAAGAGACATCGAGTGGAACCATCCCGCTCAGCTCCTCCGCTACCAGTAAGGTGCGAACGATGTCAAACCTACAATCAACACCCTACCCATGAATGCAAAGAGACTCCAAAATGCGGACACTGTTCCAGCAACCACAACAAACTAAATGCCCAATCTTAGCACAACCACCTAAATGTACAACCTGCGGGGAAACCCATCCATCCTACAGTTACAAATGTCAAAAGAAACCTCCACCTGAACCAGAACTCCCAGAACTGACAGTACCTCTACGATCCAGTGATGTACCTACTCCACCGAACAACTCATTGCGTCAACCAATCACCGTCGAAGATCTATTAAGATTCACTGCAATAACTCTACAAAATATTCATCCATTCGAAAGAAACCACATAATACAACAAATCAGCCTTGCAGCCAAAGTACTGTTCAAGATTCAAATACAGGCCACATACTCAGGGCCACATGTACATTTCAACATACTAACAATAGAAAATGAAAACTAATATGGGACACAACATCATGACAACATTATATACGTTCATCTTTCTGAACATACAGTCACTTAAAACACACAAAGTACTATTCGAACATTTGTTACTACAAGAAAAAGCCACAGCCTTCGCACTGAATGATACTTTTCTCACACCCAAATACAAACCTACGATCAAGGGCTACATCATGCCCCGCCACGAAGGCACCAGAGATTGCCTACGAGCAAATGGAGGAACAGCAGTTGCATTTAAGCCAAATATACCTCACCGAATAATAGAACTGCCTACAAACCTAAACCTTCCAGAACATAATGTGGCGCTATTATATCTAAAGCACAGAACAATAGCATTCGCTACAATCTACGTTAAACCAGGCAAGCCACTACCAATAGATTTCATACGCTACATCTCCGACAAATATAGACACTTTATCATAATGGCGGACATCAACTTCCATAGTCGCAGTAAACGAGCAAAATAAAAAATTTCTCGACGATATAGAAACAAACACACATGGAGAATTTATCATACTACCAAAACCTACTAGGCCAGTAAGTCAAACTACACCAGATGTCGTAATCATCTCACAGACTCTCATCACATATTCAACAATAGATGTGCTCGACCCAATAGGAAGTGATCATGTTCCAATCAAATTACAACTCGAGTTTCCAGGAGCTATACAACAGACTCAAAATACGTGTAAAATATATCGATACACCGACGCTAAATGGGACGACTACAGAGAAACCATAGAGAACAAACTACAAACTATAGAGGAACCAACCACACCAGAATCGCTCGTCGAAACTGTAGACATTATAACTCATAAACCTCATCAACCGAAACTACCACCTCAATATCTAAACCTAATAGCTGCATCCAGAAGAGCACACAGAGAATATACACGTACTCACAACTTAGAAGCACTACGACTCCACCGTGCATACCTAAGAATGACTAATAACTATCTAAAAGCATACAAAACTAGGCAATGGATGGTGTTAGGTCTGTAACTCACTAGGCGAAACATCACACCCAACCAAATACTGGAAAACCTTCCATAGATTAACAGGCAAAACACAACGAACTCCATATCCAATAATAGTAGATAATCAAAGCCCACAGACTGATATTGACAAAGCAAATACCTTTGCCAACCATTTTCAAGATATATTCACACCGTTGCCCGACTGTTATATGCCAATTCGTGTAGGAAACCTGATCCAACAACACTCCGATCCAAACTCTGAAACACTCCGACCAAGCATAAACAATAGGCTACCTCCAAACAACCCATTAACAAGACCTATAACAATGGTGGAGATAAATCAAGTGGCTGGCAGGAAACGGAATACAGCTCCTCGATTTGACACAATAACATACAAATTAATCAAGGAAGCACCACCGACTTTTATCACAATTTTGGCAACAATACATACATTCATACTGAGGACCGGATATTTCCCCATAGACTGGAAATACTCAAAAGTTCTGCTTTTTCCAAAACCTAACAAACCAACGAGCGAAATCACCTCGTATCGTCCGATACAACTCACCTCAACATTAAGTAAAATACTGGAGAAGATAATTGTCAACAGACTACATGAACATCTAAATGAAAATAATTTACTACCTATATCGCAAGCTGGATTCAGACCTAACTATAGTATTTCAGATCAACTACTAAGACTTACAACAGCAATATCTAATCAATTCAATAAATCACTATTTTCATGCTTACTTACGTTCGATTTGGAAAAAGCTTTTGATAAAGTGTGGCACGCAGGTCTATTACACAAACTACACTCATTTATGCTACCAGAGTGCTATATACGCTACATTCATTCCTTCCTCACAAATCGTATGGCATATATATCCATCAACGAATCACTTTCACACCCAATCTTACTAAAATCTGGCGTACCACAAGGCTCATCACTTTCTCCACTATTATACCTACTATATGTAGCCGATTTACCTGACATTCCTAACAATGTACAAACATTCCAATTTGCCGACGACACAGCCTTCCTGGCTTTGGCCCCAACCATACAAGGTATCAACAGACTACTACAAAACACAATAGATAGCTTCAGCAAATGGTATAGAACTTGGAAACTCACAATAAATAGTGGGAAAACACAAACCGTTGTATGTCTACCACCAAAAAGCAGATCACGAACACAACGCAACCCACGAGAACTTAATATTACAGTACATGGCGTACCGATCAAACCATCAAAAACAGTAAAATACCTTGGAGTGATATTCGATACCAAACTCACATGGACACCTCAACTATACCATATCGTAACTAAAGCAAAAAACCGGCTTAATTTACTGAAACGCCTAGTAGGAACAACATGAGGATTAAAACCACATACGCTGATCAATACTTACAAAGTATTTATGAGACCAACGCTCAGCCACGGACATATTGCCTGGCTATCAGCTCCGATAGAATTCTACGAAAAACTGGCCATAATGGAACGGCACGCACTACGTCTCGCATATCGAATGAAACTGCCAAGCCCCACAAGACTGCTCTATGAACGCATCGACTTCCCACACATAAGGCAACATCTCGAGAAAATCCGCACGAAATATAAACTGAAGCACATACCAGAAAGCCACCCAATTATTCTCGACATCTTCCAACAGGACGCAGAAAATGATTCACCGGCAGTCTACCACAATACAGCATTCGACCATCTAATCACGTTGTATTGTCTAACGCTGGCACCCAACCACCCAGACCAAGACATCTTCGCCATATATAGACCACAAGAACTTTCACGG
Source organism: Lepisma saccharinum (assembly GCA_022664845.1). Taxonomy (NCBI): domain Eukaryota; kingdom Metazoa; phylum Arthropoda; class Insecta; order Zygentoma; family Lepismatidae; genus Lepisma; species Lepisma saccharinum. The sequence continues at coordinate 8,735 of JAGDQP010035613.1, forward strand.
GACATTTACCCATCACAAGCACAATAACCCTGTAAACTAAGTGACAACATAATGCATTCATGGCACCCGTATCGACACGGAACTTGAAGATTAAATGCCATAATACATAAACATACCTCCAAAATATATGGCGTCGGAGCACTGCACTGCACTTTCACCTACTATATAATACTGAAACATCAGAGAGAGAGAGAGAGGAAAAAACATCATAAAACACCAAGTGCATGCAAGAATAAACTAAATACTACGAACATCTCACAGAGAAAATGCACATACTATAAAAATGTGAATACAGCTCATATACCAATAATCATATACAATTACCTGAACAGTTACACAAAACCAAAAACCGAAGAAAAGGTGTAGCGCTTTAAACGGTACGACAAAGAAAAGAAGAAAAATCACTAATTGAATTGGCCACCATGAGTGCTCAACCTGGTGAAAAAACCAGGCAGGATGAGCTCAACCTGGGTAAAAAAAACGACTATTGGTACCGTCTGACCAATTAAAATAAACAGACAATTTTAAAATAGGTGAGTATATGAGTAAGTATGTGAGTAGTTAGTACTATGATAAAAAGAAGGTCAAAATTGACCACCAGGATGTGCTCAACCTAGTAAAAACGAGCATTGGTTCTCGTCCGCCAATTAAAATAACGAGACACTTTTTTGAAAGGACTTACTAGAGCTGTTACCATAATCGAATTCAATATTAAAAGTACCCTACCAGCATCTTATTTTCCAATAGTTTACAATATATTTAACCTCAGTTTGGTTATTGGCCTAAGGGAAGTCCATATTCACTTGTTTCGTTTGTTTCTTTGCTCAGTTTGGTTATTGGTCTAAGGGTAGTCCATATTCACTTGTTTCGTTTGTTTCTTTGCTCAGTTTGGTTATTGGTCTAAGGGTAGTCCATATTCACTTGTTTTCGTTATAGTTAATCCTCTAAGGGAGGTTCTTCCAAATTTCCCCACCATCTTAAATGGACGCTATCTTAGAATTCAGTGTTTCTTGCAGAAACGATTGCATAATACCTTTTAACCAACTGTCGTAACGTTGTACAATCAGTCCTGCTGACGTCACCTAGGATCTTGTTCAAACTGGACTTTGCTATTATGAAATCGGAATTTCCACTTCATCACCAACTACGATGACGCCATCTTACTTTTCAGTGTTTCTTCTAATAAAGCATTATGCAATCCTTCCAAATTTCCCCACAATCTTGAACAATCAACACTGCTGACGTCACCACCTACCACTTGCGAAACCACGCTCAATGCAAGCCATCTTAAAATTAAGAGTTTCTTGCAGAAACGATTGCATAATACCTTTTCCCATTTCACTCATAGCCTTGTACAATCACCCCTGCTGACGCCACCTTTAGGCCATCAAAAACTTGCGAAACCACTGGACTACGACGCTCCATGGCGGCCATCTTGGAATTCAGTCTTTTCTCCAATAACAATTGCGCAATACCTTTTCCCACCCACATTTCACTCATGGCCTTGTTCAATCACCCCCTACTGACGTCAGCAGCCACCTCCAAACTCAAACTACTTGCCAAACCACACGACTACGTGGCCACATGACGGCCATCTTGAAATTAAGACAAACCCGACCGTTATCTACTCTCCCTAACTAGTTTTCCGCCCTTATGCATGGTAGAGATACTGCGTTTTTTTTCTAGACCTGAGACATTCGTTTCTAGATCAAGCAAAATATAAAGCAATTTCTCGGCCAGCATCCTTTTCCCTAGTACATTTGGGTGTTATCCATGATAGGTGTAAAATCTAGCAAGTTGGTTCATGTCGAGTATAGTTAATTTGAAAACATTTTCAGCAATTCCTTTAACTTCTCGCTTTTTTATCTCTGTATTTACAATAGACCAATGGCGCAAGTCATATCTATGTGGAATACTACAAATAATTATTTTCTTATGTAGTAACTTATTTAAGAATTGTGCGATAACGTTAAAAATTTCAGATTCATTGTTACTTACATCATTTGAACCTAATATCAAAACAATATATAATTAGATTGCGGCTCGCTGCAGTTTCCATGAATATAATTCAGAATATCTCGAGCTCTTGCTCCCGGTTTAATAGATCCTAGGACTTAATATTTCGACTTCGTTGTTACCAATTAAGCTACATGACTGCAAAATCAGTATGGTGCGTCTTAGATTCGAAATATAGTTCTTTTGTTTTTCCGTATTGTTAGCTTTTAAAGCAGTGATAATGTATCAAATACAACTGTAATTTATATCAACGAGCTTTTTGATTTGAAGAAATCCTAATTTAATGTTGAAATTGAGATGCCTTCCGATTCTCTGTGCAGATAACACTAATATTAAAGAATGGACTTCATGTGACTGGAGCAGGATCGAACTAGTCACTCTATTGTGCAAGTTGTGACATTGAGGAGTAGAGCGAATGGGTGGCGTAGTTAGTAAAGTATTGGGTCGTCAGCTCCAAGGGTCCCGGTCAAGTCACAAATTTTCATTTCTTAACATTACATTCTAGTTTACTCTTTCTTTCTAGGAAGATTCTGTTGTAATCATTTTGCTCTCCGACAGATGGCAGAAGCAATAAAGAAATTTGTCCTCGATCTAGAACGCTGTTGTGACGATTCCGAGGACTCGGTGTATAACAGATTTAGTTTAATTCCTTTTCCATTAATAGCTTACATGGCATTAATTTTTATGCAAAAAGTTTATACAAAAATAGTTTTTAGTCTTCCTCTTGTTTCCTTCAATTCTGTCCTTATTTAAAAGTTTTGTTATGTATTTGAAAGCAACTTAAACTGGTTGCATACGTCGATTCATCCGTGGTCCTTAGTGGAGCTGTACTGGACAAATACGACAAGTCATCGCTTGAAGTACCTACAGGAGAGCAAGATAACCATCGCAGAGTATTTTAATAGTATCCAGCTTTAAAACAACCACAAGTTGGTAAGACGGAATATTTTTTTGGTATTATTTGTTTTTACAATTCAATTTTACACGCTGCTCATACTAAAAAAAATCGCCGGTTTTGGGGCCACCGATTTTTTAAAAATAAGTTGTGCTTGCGAACAGTGCAAAAGTTACAGAATGTTATGTTTGGTCGCTCCAAATACAGACGGATCAAAAAATATTTACCCGGCCCCAGGAACCCGAGAAAATGATAATTTTGAAAAGGGTCGCTTTTTATAAGAAATTTGAGTTTGAGTAGCATGCAAAAGTTGTAGCATGTTATGTTTGTTCGCCGAAAGACAGCCAGACCGAAAAATATCTGGCCGTGTTCTTCAGCCCCAGAAAATTTTAGTTCGAAAACATATTTTACTATATATAGGTAGAAAAAAATACATGTTGGAAGAAGACAGGTATACAGGAACTTTTGATAGACAAGAAAAGCTGTTATGTTTCACAAAAGCGTTTTCAGATGGTAGGAGAGAAAATGGAGAGCAGAGAGGAGCGGGACCTGTGTTAAGAATACTCCATTTTGCAAAATTCATGGCACACGTCTCCTGTCCGCTCTGTCCATTTTCTCTCTTACCAGTTGAAAACGCTTTTGCGAAACGTACAGCTTTTCTACTGCTTGTGAAGTTATTGTACAACTCTCTCGAGAGTACATATGTTTAATGTGTCAAATAGTGATTTCCATTTCCGAAAATTATCAACTATGTTTTTCAGGAAAATTTTCCGTTCTGGAAAAATTTCCTCTTTCGAGCATAAACTCCAAATTAAGCTATAAAATTGATTGAATCCTATTTTTTTCGAATACTAAATAACAGCAAACAATAATTTTCCAGTAGTAACTTATTGTAACTGGAACTACGACAAAGCTGGTGTACTATCCATTTCAGAAATGAAAATTTTCCGTTTTATGAAAAGTTGTTCAATTGCTTCTTACATTGTTTCTGTACTTGTCTACATACCATGGAAGCTCGCAACAGGTATGATATATTTTTGTAAGTACTCCTCGATGGGGAGATACTTTTGATCATTCCAACGGCCCTGTAAATGCATCGGGTCTATAATATGACACTTAATCGTAATTTTTTCACCAAGGGGAAATACTTCGTTGGAGTTCAAAATATTTTCCAAAGTGGAAAGAATATTATCAACTGTCATATATATATATATATATACATTTTCTCCAAGGAATATAAACGGAACGTCCGAGGTTGTCGTTTGAACTGTCGATCGAAAATCCTACATAACTATCTCGGTCCACATACGACAATATCTGTTCAAGCGAGAAAGTTAACTGGGCCTCAACATTTTGTGCGAGGTTTAAAATACGACCAGGCTCGTGAACACCTATAATAACCTCTATTCCACGTAAAGAGAATCTACAGTGCGTTCAATTTAAAAGCGGTATTTAAGGTATATTTGAGTCTTATTTTTGTTGTTGTTGTTCCGTTATGTCCATTTTACAGGGACAGTTTATAGCAGCGGACGGGAGGGAAGATAGTGAATGATGGTGGGAAGGGGGACGGGAGGGGACGAGAAGGGAGGGAGTGGACGGAGCTCCATACCGCTTTTAAATTGAACGCACTATAGTTTATTCTCTATTTCGGCGGGATACCACTTCAAACATATTATTCCCTGTTCCATGAAGCTGGGGATAGGCATTCTCCCAATGACTACCATCGGTAAAACTATCTCCTATCCCTAAAAAATCAGCAAGCATCGTCCCCCTCTTGGCATTTCCAAAACAATATGTGCTGGATAATGCATATCCACTTTCACAGACTTGTTTTTCTTTTCCTTCTCAAAACTTTTGCTAACAAATCTATGAGAATCTGCATGGCTCGTACTAGGAATATCAGCTGCAAATGAAATACTTGCCATGTTAGCAAGAGAAGTGGTGGGAAAAGGATGGGTAGAGGTAGAAGGGATAGCATCATCCATACTAGATGTGCTAGGGATAGGTACAAAAGCATTTAAATGTGCTATTTGTGGTGGTGGCATGAGAACAGAGGAAGTTGAAATGGTGGGGGAAAAGATTCCAATAGTGATGCCATACACAGAAGAATTGGAAAAAATAAATGTTAATGTGTTGGCTAATTATGTGGTGTGGTAATACAAGCACTAGTACTAGTTACAAAATTAATATGCTGGCTAGTAGTATTATTCCTATTAGAAGTTACAGTGAGTGGAAAAGGAGACAGAGACCGTCTGCGATTAATGATGGTCAGAGATTCATCTTCGTTCACACGAACATAAATCTCTGACACACCACTCTCCTAAAGCCCTAAAAGTATGCCCTCAATAGGATCAACTATTTTCTTCCTTCTTCATCCAGTGCAACTAGTAAGATTGAGTAATGTGGCCAGCCTAATCGTACGATTTCATCTCTACAGAAAAAAAGCCCATATCTAAATGAATGAAATCTTTCGTACTCTCCTGGCGGCTAAAATGCGTCTGAACATGTTGGGATCCTCCTTGGATTGCTCACAAAGTTTTCATTGAAGGGTAACAGATTGGTCATTAAAGGAAATGTGCCATTAGCTCTGTATAAGCATACCTCAGTCCATGTTTTAATCATCTTCTCTTTGTTTCCATATTCATTTGCAGCGTCCCTTCATAAAAGAGCATTCACAGCATTCATGAGATCCATCATATTGCTGAAATATTTAAAAATAATAAATTACTATTATCCTTTATCATCAATATTTCTTATAAAAACTCAATGAAAAGATAGTGTACAATTCAGATTCTATTTCAATACAAAAAGTGCACAGGACACCGGTGATCCTAGCAGACATTCTAGCAGACAATTGTCACAAATCAGCCTGCAAACGCAGGGCTGCCAGTACAAAGAATATAAAAATAAAGACGAGAAATTAACGCGATTTTAGCGATCGTCTGCTACGTATTATTGTTATTATTATTATTAATGTTATTGTTATTGCGATTATTATTGCTATTATTATTATTATTATTATTGTAACCATTATTATTCCAATTGTTGTTATAATTATCATTAACATTACGATTATCGCTGTTATTATATTAATATTATTATTACAATTACACTTATTACTATCATTATTGGTATTATTAACATTACTTATATAATTATTACCAGTATTATTACTATTATTATTATTAATATTGATACTATTGCATATATTATTCTATTGTACATTATGTAGGCTACCAATGAACGAAGTTTCAGCCTGGGGAAAGTATATTTACTTTCACAAATATACGAGGATTCTTCAAAAAGTCAATAAAACACCATATTTCCCTAAACAAGGCATCAAAACAGAGATTTACCCACCAACGATTTTCAAAATGAATATAACCTTTTATTGTACATTATGTAGGCTACCAATGAACGAAGTTTACATTTTTCATTCAGGTAGGATGTAAAAATTCAAAAAGGATTATGAATTATGTTGGAGACGTTGCCTCTACAGGCCAAAGAATGTTTGGTAGTAGTTCCTCCCACCGCAACAGATGGACGTTGTTGGTCAGTTGTCAACCCTCTGAGCTGGGGGTGAAAAAACCATTTGTAAAAAAAAGGAAAGTTCCTCCTTCCCTCTCTGAAAGAGAGAAGCAGTGGTGTGTGTATATACGTGTGTGAAAGAGACGTAAGAAATTCTGTTCTATACGTAATTGTGAGCTGCTCTTTAATCACATTCGATTAATGCCGTATAACATTTTACAATAAAGTAGTTTTTTAAGTTTAATTGACGTTGTTAGCGTTAATTATTTATGTGCAAAACGGAAAACCTTCGTTTGGCCCGCACAAATTATAAGTTTAAAAGCTATCTGTAGTTACCTATATTAGTACTCATAAGTTTGTTGATTCGTTAAACCTATGTGGATTCAACTTGATTATAATGCATTAATGTTGTAATATCGCATATAGTAGCGTAACTAGAATTTTGCCCCTCCTTCCTCTTTCAGGGCCTTTGTCCTAGGGTCGTTCTAGTAGTATCTCAAACATGCATTTTCAGCGAATTCTTTCCCCATAGAGAAACCATACTTGAAGTTTACAGATCAATGTTGCCAGATTTCTAAAACAAAAATTGTATATGAAAATTTTGATCCAGGAATAAAAGTTCCTTATTTTTTCCAATTTTGAGAAAGTTTTAAAATCGAACATTGAGGTGTCTTCTCTTGCATTGTTTGCCATTAACATATTTTCACCTACTTATGTCGTCTGTAGGGCCCACCCTGAGCACCTGAGACTCCCACAACGATGGATCTCACGGCATTCTAGTCAGACTCTTGATTGCATATTACTTGAAAAGTGAGGTTAGTGAAGCACAGCAGAATACAATATACTATGAAGAAGATAATGTTTATAAATGTTAAGTAATTATATGTAAAACATGCAGTAATACGTCTTCAGTATTGAAAACTAATACGGGTTGTTAGTTCAGTTGAAAGAACGTTGGCTTCGGATTTGGAAGCTCCTTGGCTCCATACCAGCGACCGACCGTTCTGACTTTAATTCTCTAGAGGTTTTCCTCTTTTTCATTATGCAAATGCTAAGGTGGTACCTTTCACTTAGGTCTTGGATGACTCTTTCCGACATCCTTTCTTTTACCCGATCCCGAACTAAAGCATAGATGCCTAAAGGATCAATTCAAATAGATTGTAGTGTTAGAGACTACTCCATGGCGCACAAAGATTTTTGACGTCAAGTCTATATACGATAAATGTTAGTTTGTCAGTTAAATAAGGATTAGCACTGCAAATTACAAAGTTTGGTTCATTGTCATTATGTACGGTAACCTGTAGATATTCACATAATATCAAAACATACAGAGTAGGTCCGAACGTGAAGATCTTCTCTCATCCTGTGCTGACGTCTAAACCACAAACATATATAGGGAACTTCGGGCAGTTTTCTGTGGTTTAATGCCCAAACTATGCTGCTTCTTTCTTTCACGTTCTTGGTTTCCTCTCTCTCTCTCTCTCTCTCTCTTTCACTCACTCATTCACTCTATGGGATCGCTTAAGTAGGTAGGCATTCAAGGGGAAGGGAGGATTTCAATCGTTTGCATCTGTTTTGACAAAGTGGCAATTCCTAGAAAAATTTCTTGGCGAAATCTTACTGGCGGTGGGTGCAGGATTGTTAGGCTAAATTGTTGGGTGGGTATACGCTTCGCTTACTATCCAATACACTTGCGTATTTTGTGATTTCAGATGGGTATACGGAGATGCTTAAACAATTGAGGTGGGTATATGCCATATAGCCGCGTATATTCTCTATTACACCGCGGGGTGGTTTCAATGTTGGTTAACCGCAAGTGGTAGGAGAGCCACTTCCTGGACCCAATGTCCCCTGAAGATGATCTGGACAATATATGTCACTAGGAAAGATTACATGTTTTCTGCTTTTCGAGATAAGAAAAACACGTTAATATGATAATTTACATTTTTATGTATTGCAAAGAGATCTGTAATACACTTATATACTGGAAGTGCCTGATAGCGAAAAATTTGTTCACCATTTTCATGAAGGAGCCTTTCATTATACTAGCTAGACACCCAACATTTCACCAGCATGAAACAAAAATCTTCATGACTGACTAACATAGCCTTTGTTGTTTAGGGATGTAGAAGAAACTTTTGTGACTTGCATTCTTCGTTTATATTACTCTAAAAACTTAAAGCTGTTGCAACAATTAGACAATAACGATGATTTAAGTAATTTCTGCGTCTTACTGGCAGCATTAAACATTAAGTTATGCTAAAATGGGGCGCATTGCAGGTACCCTCAAAGTGTAACGAACTACGACGCCCCATTTTCTAATGTAATACACTATATTAACGACCAACATCTTATGCATCTAAAGTATTTAATGTGCCGCGAATGAACCAATTAAGTTTACTCATGGCGAAAGTCAGTACACCAGGAAAATTTTATTTTACATTGTATTTCTTTATTAATTTAACCAACTGGAAAGACAACTCTGATATCAGTTTACGTTGGTGACAGCAATGACAATAGAAGAATTTTGGGTAGAATGAGCCGTGACTTTGTTCAAGTTACCATCCTAGCATTCGCCTAGTGTGATTTAGGGAAACCATGGAAAACGTCAGTCAAGATGCGCCGAGAACATTCCGTATGTGGGGACCATACGGTCGATTTATGCTCAATTGCTCTTATTACACTACGGTAGGTGGATGGCATTCAGCTTTCATTCTGACGACATGTTGGAGCCTGTCTTAAAAACTGTGTCTGGAAGATATTCTTAAAATATTTCTCGTATTGTACTGACACGCACTAAGTCACATGGGACAAATGAACTACATCAGGGTTTGAATTTGCAGATGAGTGCAGTGCAGGCTTACAACAATAGAATTTTGTGACAAGCAGAGCCGACTCAGAAGACTTAAATTCTTTGTTAATTTGAACTATTTTCGTTCATTTTGGGGGCATATGTTTCGAGGTGAGTAAAAGTCGAAGAAAACATTATTTGCTACCATTTTTGCTGTGACTCTTATAGAAAAAGCAGTTGTCTGATTGGTGCTGATGAAAATTTTTGTAGTTGACAATATGACAGGAATCGCTTGTTAATTTTTTAGAGGTTCGTTTATTATTATGATTATCATTATTATTATCCCCTTAATTTGTAATAATCAAGACAGTAGTTCTTTCTTCATGAAGTACTTATTCCTTTAAGTGAAGCGGATGGATAAATGAAAGACGGGGCTTTGATTTGAGTTTCTAATTCATTTTCTTCATTTACTAATTTTTTTCTATTCTTTAAGACATAATGCCATTTTGTATTCTTCTTGCATATAAAGTATATAAATGTAAACCAGCTTGACGTTCGGAATTATTATGTCATTTTAAGATGTATGAAATGCACTTCTTAAGACATTTTACCCTTTAGATTATGTACAATTTTTGTACTCATTTAGTTCACTATGTGTTTGTTAAAATCATGTTTCAACTTCTTGACGCTATCTATGGCGAAAAAACGTAATTATTGTGATTTGGGTTCATTGTCTAGTTGATGGAAAGAGAGCTATCACAAAGACGATGTGCTTTTTGTCCCTACTCACACGACCACTTTTACTCCTATTTTATATGCACGTGTTCACGAAATCAAATCTCACAATACGTGGGAAAGTCTGTTTCGGAGATCGCTTTACCGAAAAAAATATTTGTCGTAAACTTAGCAGTTCGTTTTGGACGTTAATAAGAATTCACTCACTTGTATTTTATGAAATTAGAGCCGCGTGTTGATGTTATGTAATGTAACTAACTTCGGATTTTTTTAAATATATAATTATATTCTAAATATATGTACAAAATGTGTACAATAAGTGCACTCCTTTTTAGCAGTTTATTCTCTGAGTGAGGTGCTACGTAATGGCATCTCGAGGAATAACAATTGTTGTATCATCTTCCTCTTATTATTCGTTCGGTTTAATCGATACTTTGTGTTTGAAAGAAGTACTTCTACTACTACTACTACTACTACTATTACTCGTACTACTACTATTAGAAAATACTAGGTAATAAGAAAATATTTCATGGTACCTTTAAATAATTAAGAAACGAGATCAGACGGCAGAAAGGAAAGTGATGAAAGGATGCTTTGTCATATATGCGACCCCATGTAATATTCCTTACGTACTAATGTCTTGACAAGCAGCTTTTACGGATATGGAAATGTTAATTTCGCGTTCTTATTTCCAGGCAGTAGGACACGAACTACATATGCGCATCGGAATATAAACTACCTCTTAACTATATAGATGTTCTCGGGATATCAGCCAGGTGAAGTCCGACGATAGA
>JAGDQP010035614.1:0-10649 GCA_022664845.1 Lepisma saccharinum
CATTATCAAAACTGATTACAATATTTGAATTACCGTATGTACACAATACCTTGAGATGTATTGTTCTCACAGTGTTTTAAGCGTACTACGGTGCCGTCATTAGGTTTAAAAAAAGAACTATATCTGATACTTTTTTTTTTATAACTTACAAAATTCTATATCAGCTGTTCCAATCACCGTCAACAATTCAGACTACATGTATGCCTCTTATAAATAAGCATCTTTCGCAAAGAGGTTGTGCTGTGTGTGATACTAAACTGACAAAACATTAATAAAATAAAAAAAAACTGACGAAAAATGGTTTGCGTGTGTGGGAGGCTACTTACAAATTAAAATTCCTTACGTCACTTTAAATCGTTGACTCCGAGATATACTGAAACTATTACTTTCACATTTCTCGGTGTTTCTCAGCAACACATTACAGTAGGGACACACTACTCTGACTGAAAATAGAAAATATGGAAATGAAATATAGAAGAAAGTTGAAAGCTACTGAGAATAATGTGGAAGATATACTTAATTTAAATATGTATTCCACACAAGCTATATTCTGTATAGCTTTCAAAATTTTCCTTCTAGACTCCCTTTTCCATATTTTTATTTCTATTTTCTACTATTGTGTCAAAGTAGTCCCCCACATCAGGAATAAGCAGCTAGACCAGTGGTTCTCAACCGATGCGCCGCGAGATTTAGTAGGTGTACCGCGAAAACTTCTGGGACCTTGTAATTTTGCTGGTTAATGGAATTCAAATAATTTCACTCAATATTTATTTTGAAAAAGGACCAAGAATAAATATTCATAAATTTAATTATATTTATTTTACAATTGACTGTTCAGTCAATTTCACCTTACAATTAGTGACAAAGTCTCCTGTATTATTACCAACTCGGCCGTTAATGTGCCACGGGAACGCACTACAAAGGATAGTGTGCTGCGAACAAAAAAGGTTGAGAACTACTGAGCTAGATGTTTCTCTGTGAAACGTCGATGAATGTGAAATAATTAAATAGTTCCAGTATACATCGGAATACACAATTTTTAAAAGTTGACGACACAGTCATAACCATAAGTTTTAAAAACTATAATGTGAAAGAAGAAAATCAAACTTCTTAACTCGAAGATCAATTCATATTTTGTTTATTTAGAAACACGGATTGATCTTTTAAGTAACAGGTTTCTTTCTTCTTCCTCTATTCTTACTTTACGTTAAGAGTTTTGAAGTTGGGACTGAAACTTTACGTTATAGTTTTGAAAAAGATCCTAGTTAGGACTGAAACGTCAATTTTTCGTTTTTTAATACTGTTCAGTCAATTTGCTTCACACTGACTCCACGGAGATTGAAATGAAATATATAATCTTGTATGTGTGTAGTTTACTTTTGAAAACCTGACACATAGATGTACAATCTACTCTGAATACCACACGTATCTAATTACAAAATTGCATTACTTCCCAATATATAAAGTGCGGAAAGAGATACACTTTAGACTAGTTTTAAGCTAGGTAGATATATTCCAATCCCAATTACGTAAAACAACACGCCGCACATTTATAAGGTTTTTCTCAAGTAAGAATTGGTTACAAGAAGTTATCAAATATATACTGCAAGCTTAATATTCTACCCCATGAATTAATACAGATTAAGCTCAACACAATTCTCAAATCCTAGAAATTCGGATTGTGTTTGTCGTATTAGAAACCAGCTGCTGTACAAATCAAGCAGACTAACGTTTAAGACATTTCTTTTCCTTCCCAATAAGGAATATTAAACAGAGATCTCAAGGAAAACAATTTTATATATAGAAAAAAAGGAATGCTATTACCCAATCGACGAACAGTTACTTGAACTTCCTGATGCTCATAGGATCTACGAATTTTTCTATTGATGCTAGATTTCAAATTACTACAAAATGATGTAGGTTTAAGGGCAATGTAAAGCCAAGATTTCCGAAAGAGCTTCATTGTTATAAAAATAACAACAATGAACAAGAAAGAAAATGAAAAATCGGAACGGATAGAACTCTTGAATTTGTTATGAACTTTCTTCGCTGAAAGTTTGAACTCTCTAGGCTTGAATTTGTAGGAGCACATTGAAATTTCGTGCAACGATAAAAATACATTAGACATATACGGAGATAGTGTTGCCACCTCTTGTCGGAGATCTTGGCTTTACATTGCCCTTAACTGATTATACGCTGAACTGAAGTCAGTTGTTAATTGACTACCAAGGCTGGACTCTTGTGTCAAAACATTTCAAAAGGTAACATCCTACACAAAGAGACAGAGAGGTAGATATCCAACTTACAAATAAGACTGCGAACCACAAGAAATTGCATTCAAACTTGCCTTCGATTCCATGCCAACATGCGTGGATGCTCTCTCTTACATAACAAAAACAACTCTACTTTCACCATCCTACGATCTTCTTGCCTCGGACACTGTACCTTAATTGGAACTTTTGTGCAGAAACTTATTGTGATGTGTTTTCTGTGTCATTAAATAATTCATAGAAGTTGAAATTCAATGATTTACCTTCGTACTGGACTTGACATTGCCAAAGGTGTAGGCACACCAATGGCTTTAATCCGCTGCTGCATTGTAGGACTTGGTAAGGCTCCACGGGCTGGTGACTGCTGCTCAGGTGACAAAGGATCTGGCGTATGACTACGAGACTGGGGCACTTCTACCATCCTAAAGTACAAATTGAAACATTCAGTTAAATAAAAAGATATAAGATAGTTTTATTCTAAGTGGAAAGTACATGTTCTTCTAATATGTTCTAACTGGCAAGTAGAGTGGGGCCTACATATCGACCCATTTGTAACGGTTGTCAAAAGCAACAGACAAGCATGAAACATCGCTAATTCTTTAGTAAGGAATACCATTTAACGGGAAACACACACATTTGACCTTGCTTGTGGAGAAACCCTAATCTTCCGCCGTGCTTTACTGGCCATTCCTCAGAAATTGTTTCCCTGGCGTTTCATCTCCTAAGAGAGGTAGTTCTCCCGACCTGTCAGTCTACGCTTAAGGGGTTAGTTAAAAAGGCTTAACTCTTCAGAAGCATACTTCGAATTATACGTGAGTTAAGGAAATCCGTAACCACGGAGATGGCTGCTATTTCCCAAAGCTAGACCACGCGTGTAAAAGAAAGCTTTGTCCGGGGACTACGGGAGTGTTGTAGACCAAACGGCTCTCATCCTCCCGATGTTTTGTTCAAGACCTGAGTCGTTGGGGTTCATGAAAGTCATGCTGCAAGTTCCGAACAGTGTGAAATGCGAGGAAAGGAGAAATAGGTAGCTCGGTGCTACGACGAACAACAGTAACGTAGAAATTGTGTAGTGTAAATATTTCTGTAAATGTGAGTGTTCCCCATTAAATGGCATTCTTCATTGAGAAATTAGCAAAATATTTCATGATCCTCCACTGCTTACTCTTTTCTTGATAACCGTTTACAAATGGATCTATATTATGTCCCACCCTGTACATACTGGAAAGTTCTAATAGAAAAGCACACTAATCTCGATATTATGTAAAGATGCTTGCACATATGGATGCGAAAACAAATAATTCTCGCATCGGAAAGATAGTTTCCTGAAAGCCTCCTGGAGTGGTTCGTTACCCACCGTTTCACTCGCTGAGGAATGCGAGCATTTTTTAGTGAAGGAAAAACTCTGAAAATCTTCAACTTACTTCTCGTGGCAAACTTTCTTTTATATTACGTAAACGATTTATCATTTTCCATGAAACTATTACTTCTGAACAGAAAGTTGTTTTTGTAATAATAATAATAAAAAAAAAACCTTATCTCCTTGACATGACGCACGGATTGCCTCAAGAATAAGACCCCGGCCAACCAGTAAGAATTTACGCTGAGATACTTGGAGCTTGCATCATGAAACTTAACGATGTGCTGTCCTATCTTATCAACTTACTGAATATTATTTATGGCCTTCAGGCACCTTTGGCCCAGACCGGGATACTATATAGAACACGTAGGAAGAAGTCTGTCAGAGTCTAGTTTGAACGTACTATTCTGCTATTAGCTTGCTGTCACACGAAAAGCCCTGCGGGGTCACGGTGACTCAATGGAAGAGAGCTCACCTCCAGTGCGTGGAGTCGACGGTTCGATCCCGGCTCGTACCATGTGGACTTCGCGGTGGTCAAACACCACGTGCGTGGGTTCTCTCGAGGTACTCCCGTTTCTTCCTTCATTCTTCATTCCATCAGTTCTCTCATCATCCATCCAGCCTGAGCCAAAGTTGCCTAAAGGCCTTAAATGCAATTATTTTTTAAAAAATCAGACGAAAAGCCCTGAAAGAACCACAGTGAAGATGGCCGGTCGCTCGTTCATTCCTGCTGTCATGTCCTTTCAGTTCAAACTTGATAAACATATTAGGCGGGAGAGAATTCAAAATATGGACTTAACACTATCTCCAGATTTCTTGAAATAACACTATTAAAACGATTTGTTATTTACCTAATTATTTAATATTGCAAATAAAAAGTATGCTTTATTAATGAGCTGGACAGACAACAGCTGTGACGTGCCTGAGGGTTCACGTCCCTCGGCGGCTAGTACTCCTACGAGAGCAAATTAGCGCTCTGTACTTCACAACCTGAAGTTTCCAAATATAAACGCTTAAAAATAACAAAAGTAGGCTTATTGGAAAGCTCACAGATTATAAAAGATCATATAAAAAAAATTACCACGCTACTGTATAGATTAGGAGAAATAGATTATTAAATGAAGAGTAGTACAGAAAGTCAATTAATTGTAGTTGTGAAGAAAAAAAAGTTTTAGTTTCATAGTTCCTGTGTTATCGCATACAAATACATCATTTAATATTAAAATATCTCCGATTTCTCATCCTTCTAGCAATTTCTACTGAGTCCATATTCTATACCAATGACAAGACTACAAAACTATATCAAATGGTTCTAATCAACATTTATCACTTGCTGGACCCGAATGTAACAGATTTTTCTCACTGCGACGTCTCCAGCGCAAAATTAATAAAATAAAACATTTTAAAATGATACAGCTCATACCTGCGATTTTGAGAAATAAAAAGTAACTCACCTTGCTGGGATCGAACCCGGGACTCCTACGTGGAAGTTCAGGACACTAAACGCACGACCATGCTGCTCACTGAAAGAAGAGCTAGATTGTCAATTTTCGCTTCTTGTCCCTGACCCATAATGATCTATTTCTCCTAATCGGAACAGCAGCGTGTTAATTTTAGTAAATCTCTAGGTATATTCCAATAAGCTTGGTATTGTTGACATTGAGCGTTGACACTTGAGAATATTTGCTTATTAAGGTACCATCGCAGCATTCGCTTGGTGCAACTGCGGAAAATCATGAAAAATCTGTCACCATGGCCAGCATTAGGGCTCAAACCTTCTTGCCTCTGTTCCAAAACCCGCGACCGTAACAACAGGACTAGAGAGGCAGATAGTATTGCAGTTGTCCCTGCTTAGTATAAGTCTACCGCACGAATCTGAGTTTCCTACAATTTTAACTAATAACTTTAAATATGACAGATTTTTACCCTTCGCTGTTTGTCACCAATACTCTCGAGAAATACCTGGCTGCTTGTTACCACTGTCTTTACAAATTTCGTATATTTAACTCAATTATGCAGTAACTGACTAACAGTACTATCATTGTTAACGTCGGCACAACGATGCATATTTAATGATTATATGATGGTTAAGGACTAATTTGTTTGGGCCATTTTATTAATTACTGACTTCAATTCGTCCCAATTATTCGACTCCAACGCTTTTAAAATTCACAAAATCCATATTCATATTTGAGCCCACAACCTCGTGGATGACGATCTGGTGTCCTAGTCCACACATCTATCGAGGTTGGCGAGTGATAGCATTATGTCAAATAGCTTACTATTACGAATTGTGAATGTAGAACATGATAAACGAATAATGTTAGTACACAACAACCTAGTAAGGTAAAGTAGGATGCATCATGCCTATCTTACAAGTAACCCTATCGATGCTTCAAACTGCTTTTTCGACCAAACTTGGTACAGGAGTAGGATACGTCAGGAAACCACCAGAAAGCATAATTGAAAGTGCTTTCGTCCATAAAGATGGGCGCAGTGGCAAAAAAATCTGATTCAAAAGAATAGTACTTAAGAGTGCGATTTAAGTCGGAAAACACGTTTATTTGTAAAACGCTTGAAATAATAGTCCCGTCTTTATGGACAAAAGCACTTTTAATCAAGCTTTCTGGTGGTTTCCTGATGTACACCACTCCTCTACCAAGTTTGGTAGAAAAAGCAGTTTGAAGCATCAATAGGTTTACTTGTAAGATCAATATTTTGTTACGAAATATCACTGTATTGACATTCTTGAATCTAAATTATTTGCTTACATTTACTTTCGGCGTATTTGCCATTTGATATCGCTGGGACGCCACGACTTACATAACCACAAAGATACAATATGGAAACATTTCGTAAATCATGTGGAAACCTTGTTTATGAATGTAAGTGTATGAAATCTGATTACAATAAAAAATATCTGAGTTTAACAGAGAAAAGTTCATATTCTAACATGCAAGAATCTTAATACATAAACCCTTTCTACTGAAAACTAAGGTTCTCAGATGATCGACAATGGTATTATGTTGTGATGTCGGCTTAGTTGTAAGAGGGTGCCAAGATTCTTGAAACCTTCGAGACCTGCATCACAGATATTAAAAATTTAACTAAACAATAACAGCATGCGCGGAGGACTGCCAATCGTAAGTACAGTGAACCCACAAAATTTGTAAACTTAAATTTCCTGACTCTCAGACTATCAAATTTCATACTTTTGCAAAATATTTTGTTTTCTTTTAAATGCAAGCCTTTATCAGCCCCATTGTTGCCCAACTCTCACTTAGCACAATTTATGATTTTATTACTTCTTTACAGTTCAAAATACAATAAAATTACAGGAACAAAGTTTTTACTAAAATATTTTGCAAAGGTACAGATTAAAATAACCCAAATTTACATTTTTCCAGCATGAACATGTTATGTTAAGGCAAGCCAAAGAAAATGCTAACAACTACAACATACTTATAAGAATTAATTCTATGAATATAAGCAATGAATGTTAGTCTATTACAATAATTAAACAATATCACCAGAACGAAAACATAAGTTTAAACAATGTCCACAGATGTTAATTTTGCAATTTCCGCAAAAGTTTGATTTTCCAAGGAAGTTCGTCCTGCTCCATTTCAAATTTTTCTCTCAACTTCTTTTGCTCATCTTCCAGTTTCTTTATTTCATTTATGATATTCCTTTTCTTTTTTTTTTCAGAATTATTCTCTTCTATTTTTTTTAGCATTACGCTGTTTCCAGATAATTTTTATATCGCCTCCGAGCAGATCTTGCATATATGAGCATTTTCTGTATGATGACAATACTATGGATTCCTTTGCAATTGATAACAGCATCACGCACTCTCCTCGGTGCTATTATTTTATGTTCACATTGGTTTTTAATAATAGCAGACTAGTTGATTGAGAAACCACCCTCAACTGTAGCATTTCCGTGGGAAAATATCAAACTCAACTTTACCACTTTCCAGTGATGAGTATTTTTGGTTGTTTGAAAGAAGGGAAGCATACAAATCATCGAGCCAGGCAATTCCTTGCTTGTCTTCGAGATATGTTTCAAAGCTTTGTGAAAAGAATGTTCTGGCATCTTCACACAGTAGTGAGGACTCTCTTTTTGCATTTTCCGCGAGGTCCTCTGGTACTCTGTTAGCTTCGAACAAACAGTGAAGGAGGCATCTGAACCTTGTGCAACCAACCTGTGATTGGTTTAAAATTACAGAAGGAACCAGGGAAGGCAATCTCACTACCTTGTATCTCAAGGGTCTTCTTTCTTTTAACGTCTCAACCGTGGTTCTCAAAAATGTCTGGTATTTCTTTCGGAATTGCAACAAATCAAGTTCAGTTGTGTGTACTTCCTTTAGGAACTTCTGGGTCTGAAAGCCGACATCAACTTTATCTATAGGAAGTAAGCTTTCAGCATCATTAAGGTCAAGTGACATGAGTGTACTTACAGTGTGAGCTGATTGCAACTTAGCTGTATAAGCAGACTCATAAGTGATCTCATGCGATAATGCAATTCTGAGAATAAATAATAATAAGTAGTAGTTGACATATCACCAGGTTTACTGAACACAGGCATCACATAATTTTTTACAAAAAGTCTTATACAGGAAAATGGAACCAATGCCAGACTTAGCTCAGGCACACCTATGATTGTGAATCCATGTGCTCACAAGATACGAGCCCCTGATGGAAAGTTCCCTGATGAAGCCGTAGATTTTGTTCTTTTTTCCTGGCTTTTGACCTCATATTTAATCATTTTCCTGACTTATCCTAAAAATCTTGAAATTTTATGCCAGATCACATTTCCAGATTTTTCCTGCTTGTGGCACCCTGAAATTTGTATTTCAGTGGAAACTATCTCTTTTCTTTCCAAAACTACTTTTTTATTACACAGAAAGGGGTCGAGTGTTAAATATTTCCTGAAGCAGCACTGAGAGGCTGTGAAACATGTTGAAATCAATATTCACCAAAGGGGAACTTCACATTCGTAGACATGTAAGTATAATAATTATTATAAACTTTTATACGTTGACTGTGTGAATCTTAACTTACATTAATTATTTTAATTTAAAATAACTTTTTTTTATTTTAGAGTTAGTTGTTTTAAAGCAAAACGAATTGTACAATCAATATGCTGACAAAAAATTAAAAAAATTAAAGGAACAGTTGAATACGTCGACTGCTAAGATGACATGAAATGAATACTGGTAGATGTAAAATGGCATGAAGTTCATTTGGAAGACTAAACTTTATTTTAAAATGCAAGTTCAATGTGTTGTACGCGCAAACTGTATAATTAATGTCTTACCTAAGATGATGTATGATTGTGAAGTGGCTTTCCCGTGAAGTCAAGGAAGTGTCCGCTAATACTTTAATTTATAAACTAGAAGAAATGTGGACAGATGTACGACTGTTGTGAAAATTGGTTTGAACTTGCGTGTTTATTTAAACGAAGAACCAATATGAATCATGATAAAATAGGTAACTAACATTCCAATTCCTATACGAAAATACTTCAGGAAATAATAAGTAACACTCTTCGCTTGTTAACACTATGCTACACTGAAAACTAGTTGTTATACTAACAATGCAGCTCACAAGTTGCCATTGTTAAATACCACTGTTTAATACAAATAGTTTCATTTCACTAAAACTACATGCCTACACACATCACCTCTCGCAACACTTGTGACCCTTTTACCCTCCTCCTGGCGAACAAATCACACAAGACATCCAGTCTTTAGAGCCAAATTAGCATCAACATACGCCCTATGTATCCAGTGTTAGTCAAATGAGAAAGGTTAATGTTACTATGTTCTACAAACACCTCGCAAAAATATGTTTCAACATTGTCACACATCGTACACGTTTTACACTTCATCCGCAATGCTGACTAAAAGGAGCTGAGTGCACCGAACGAAAGCAACCAACAGTCTGATATTATTCGTTAAGTCCAAGAACTACTCACTTCGAATTGTGCATCATGATTTTTAGGCTTCTGCACAAAATGCTATGAAGCCTTATTATACAGCCGTTCTGTCAACTTCCAATTCAGGAACTACGAGGGCTGGGAACGTGGTTGAGGTGTTGTTGGAATGGTGTAGGCGTGACAAGATCAAACCCGTATAGATAATCCAGATCACAGGGACGGGTTCCGAAACACGAGGGAGAAGGAATGTTTAACTCCGGTACTATTATGCCTAGGACGGTGTTTGAGGTGTCGTTGGGAAGGTCTCGTCTCAATGTTTCCAACGAAACTTTGATCATCCAAATAGGACGGTCGCTGCTGAAGCCTGGCGGTAGCATACATGCTGTCCCAAGCCTCGCTTATTTTTTATTTTATATTTGTATGCTAGACCTAGAGACAGGCATGTAAAGGCTAAACAAACAAGTCTCAGGAATGACGTCCCTCAACGAGCACTTTCGAGAAAAGGTATGGAAAGATAAAACGATTTTATTCGAGTTGCCATACCTGCACGCGCCTGATGAAACAGGGAAAACAATCAAGATGATCCGAAGCAGGACTAACCCGCGTGCTTCCCCACTGCCAATTCGAAGTCCGAAACGTTAAACACTAAAAAAGAGGGAGGGGTATGTATCACGATTAGGAAACCTTATATTTTATCTTTTCCAAAAACTTTATCCTTTATGAGTAAGTTTTTATATTATATTTCCAAATTTAATGACCCTAAACTTGCACTTTAGGCTCACCGTTATCATTCCTTACGTATAGTCTAATACACCTTACCTTGGACGTGGATGAGGCGAACCGCGGGTGTATGGTCCCCGAACCTGTGGTCCGCCGCCTTTCCTGGGAGAATCTCCACCGTACATCATTTGTCCATGAAGTTGTGGATGTCCACTAATCGCTCTCTGATCTTCCTGACCAGCAACTGGAGGCAAGAAAAAGTTGTTCTTCGAACCATGACGCTGAAGAGGAGGTGTTGGTTCACAGTCTTGAGATTGTGATGCGGTTGGTTCCATATCCATATCCGAACCCTCATGTCC
>JAGDQP010035615.1:0-19492 GCA_022664845.1 Lepisma saccharinum
TGTTACAAGGTATTAAGTAATATTCTGTTAACACGCCTAAATGTATACGTAGATGAAATAATTGGAGATCACCAATGTGGATTTAGAAGAAATAGATCCACGTTGGACCAGATTTTTGCTTTGAGACAAATTTTGGAGAAGAAATGGGAATACAGTGGGACGGTTCATCAGCTATTCATTGATTTTAAGAAAGCATATGATTCTATCAAAAGGGACAAGTTATACAGTATCCTGATACGATTTGGAATTCCGAAAAAATTGGTTCAACTAGTGAAGATGTGTCTCAGCGACCCCATAAGCAGAGTACGGATAGGTAATAATATGTCAGATAGTTTCAAGATTCGCAACGGATTGAAACAAGGCGATGCCTTGTCACCACTACTGTTTAACTTCGCGTTAGAATATGCGATTTTAAAAATTAAAGGGGACAAAAAGGGACTATCATTGAATGGTTTGAATCAACTGTTTGTATACGCGGATGATGTAGATTTAATAGGGGACGATATAGATGCACTACAAAGCAACACCGATGTCTTAGTAGAAGCGTGCGATGAGATAGGTCTACAGGTAAACATAGATAAAACAAAATACATGATAACAAGCCGAAGCACAGGGAATGAAGGAATTAAAAACATAAGAATTAGGGATGAGGTAATAGAGAAAGCAAACAAATTTAAATACTTGGGAGCATACGTAACAAGCAAAAATGAGGTCACTGAAGAAATAAAAAGTCGCTTAGTATCGGGGAACGCATGTTTCTATTCAGTCCAAAAACTTCTAACATCGCGATTAATATCAAGGAAATTCAAATTAAAAATATACAGAACGGTTATTCTGCCGGTAATACTTTACGGTTGCGAAAGTTGGAGTACGACCCTAGCAGATGAACATAAATTACGTGTATTTGAAAATAAGGTTTTGAGAAAGATATATGGGCCGAAACGGGACGAGATGACTGGAGAGTGGAGGAGACTACATAATGAAGAACTCCACGGACTGTACGATTCACCAGATGTTGTAAAAATAATGAAATCGAGACGACTAAGGTGGGCAGGGCATGTAGCTCGGATGGGGGAAAAACGAAGATTATATTCTATCCTGGTTGGAAGGGCCGATGGAAAGAGGCCATTGGGAAGACCGAGACGTCGTTGGGAGGACAATATTAGAAGAGATCTTCGAGAAGTAGGTGTTCGTGATGAAAACTGGCTTGATACTGCCCAGGATAGAATCCAATGGCGAACGTTTGTTACTGCGGCGATGAACTTGCGAGTTCCATAAGCCATAGAGTTAGTTAGTTAGTTTGTGTGAGTACTCTGTTAGAGGCTAGCCCTCCACGTGCAGTAAAAGTTATATTAAAAGGTTTTGTAACTAGTATATGTTAAGGCGAAGTGGTCTACGTGACAAGTTAGTAAGTCACGTGGTGGGGGCTCAAAGTGTAAAATTCTGGAATCATAAAAGAATCTGTACGGGAGAGAATTGTCGCATTCACTCTCCCCTTTTTCACAGAAGGTAACTATTATTTTTGTCTCTGATTCTTGTTGACGTTATAATCTTCGAATCATTCTGTTTTGTACTTAATTGTCTGAAAGAACTTTGAAATTGCTTGATACTTGTTAATCAAGACAAATACTACAGGTCAGTAACTTGTTGGACTTTACAAATATCTTGTCTTATTGAATATCAGTCAACAAGGCTTCTAAGCATAGAAGCAGCTGTACTAAATTGTTGTAGTTTCTCAAACTTAACTCTGTGCTTAATTACCAATAAATTGTTTTTTGTTTCTTAAACATTTTTGTGTTTATGAGTTCGATTCCTACGCAGGTCATTCCACGTTACTGTTTAGATAGTTAAGTGACCAAATTATCTTTCATACAACAGTGTTATATTTCGAAGGAAAGGTCACTGGAAGATGTTCGCCCGAGCTTGCTCGACGAGCAAAATGGACAGAGTAATAGCGACTGACGAAGCTGATCAGCAAGCTCGACAGTGTAATAGCCCCTTAGCCTGTTTCGAAAAGTCGTCGACCTGAAACATTGATATTAATATTGTGCTATATCGATATTAAATATATTATACAATTGTATATCAGTATTTCATTTTCTCCTTAAAGATATTCCGGTATTACAAAATATGTACAGCCCTAGGTCAATTGATATATCGCCTACCTTGCTTCCTCAGTGCTGATTCGATATTACTGATCTTCATAGATTGCGAGGACTGGGTAAGAATTGTAAAATTAAGGAACAAGTATTTGCTAAGAGAGAAACTGAATTAAGATGCTCGAAACAAGTGACACAAGAAATCATAATTTACCTTACAACAATATTTTAGTATACTTGCGTACTTGAATTACGTCCATGGATATTTTTATTGCTGCTTTCACATCTCTTTATTATTGTGGTCTGACTGCTTAAATACAGCTAAAGGACCCGTAGCAGAAAACGAGGCTCCAAGAATAAATATACTGTGGTAGAGTCAAACAATGCGTTGCGTATTAATTGCATGCATTTTGTCACAGGTTGTCATAAAACTCACAAAATAAAAAAATAAATAAAAAAATCCAAAAGACAAGCACAGTGGTTTTGTAACAATTGCATAGAAAAACACAATTGGACTAATGAGAAAGAGCAATTCATTCAAGTCTGTAATAGAGTAGGGGTAGGGGGTGAAATGTTAGTTTCTGGTTTAACCAATTGTTCGGGGAGTGGGAAGGGAGATAGCGTCCCCAAGTGACCTGCTAGACAAAAGGGGAAGTTTGTGGACGCAACGTAACCACTAACGTGGAACAACTGAACTACAATAATCGTTGCTTTGTGTGGATGAAATGAATCCTGGGAAGCCCAGCACTCGAATGAGGTTTTCGAACCATCAGCTGAGGGATTACCAAGATCCCAAGAGAACCATAAACACTGAGAGCCAGGAACATGTGCTACATTGTGGACTCTTCCCATTTAGTTTTCCCTTTTATAAACAACTCTCTCTTTTCCTGGATGCTGAAAAAAAAGAAAGAAAAAGAAAGGAAGAAATAGATAAGGGAGATCGGTGAACAACTGAAAGTTGTCTGCTCCGGATTTGTATTTTAATACGCTCAATTATGAAGATTACAATGAGCTTTTAGCAGTTAACAAAGCGTTCTTAGAAGGAGAAGTCCCGGTATAGAAAGTGTAGTTTTGAAGCAAATTTGGTGTGATTGTAGCTATTCTTCAGGTGCAAAGGGATCAAAGTTCACATAGAGACTTATGTACCTAATATTGCTAGCTAGCCGGTTAACGTAGGCGATAGCGGACTGACTTAATGAGCCAGAGGTTACAAGTTCGAAACCCAGTAGATGTTTTTTTTTTAATTCTTCCCAGCAGATTGAGTATTTCATGCATGATAGAAAAATAATTAAAGAAAGAAATTAAAAAAAAAGGAAAATATAATTATGAAAATATTTGTTTGTATAATTAGAGTTCTGGTTCCCGTTCCATTCGGTAAAGACAGACTCGATACAAGAAGTCCTGTGGGGGATCAATATGGCATTCAACAGGCAAATATACTTTGTACTACGGCAAAACCCAGACACACAATTTTGATAAAAGATTTCTAGGGAAGAACAGTAGCCGTTCAGAGGTTCAGAATATAGAATTCTTGAACGAAAGACTCTCTTACGTTGCGATACTTACTCGATGGTGCAACATGGCTTCAATAAATGCCAATGCTCCGACTGAGCAAACTGATGATAGCGACAAAGATATATTTTATGATGTGCTAGAAAGGTTTCGGAAGGATAACAATATGTAGTTGTGCAGAATACTGGTATTTTATGTCGCAAGAAATGCACTACATCTTTTAAAAATAAAATTTCAACCTCATCTCTTTTAAGACTGTCATTTATCCATGTTTAGTCTTATTTAGTGTTGCCCACAAGACGAAATTTAGGCTGTCTTGTCTCGAAAAGGCCTTGTCTAGAAAGTGTCTGGTCTCGTAAAGATGTACATTTTATATTGCGAGAGTATAGGCATTTCTGTCTCGTCTCGTCTCGTGAGCAACACTATCCTTATTTACGTTCTGATTAAAAAGAAACAGAAAATTACCAAAAAAGAATCTTGCTATAACCTTTCCTCTACAAAATTTGGTCTCAAATTTGCTGGTGAGTCGTCTAAAGTTGCGTCTTAACATCACACAACAGAGAAGCGTTTCATCACCGGAATAGCATGCACTTATTCCTAGTCAACCTCAATAATTCTATGCATCAAACGAATTTCTTTTTCAAAAGAGTTTTTATCTTAGAATTTACGCTGGAATATTATGATTATCAAACTGTTCGCGTGAATTCACATTCACCCAGTATAAATATATTGATATAAGTTGAAACAATGCCTTATCGAACGTAATCTAAAAAAAATCTTAAACGCTGTCTAATCGTCATATCGAACCATTTCACTATATGAGACACACACACACACAAAATGGAACGTTGTTTCTTCTAGCTGCAACAAAGTGACATTATCAGAACATAATTATACTACTACACTCTCATCGCTTTAACTCCCGGTGTGATTTCTCCTACTTGTGACGTGCTCTTGAAAACGCGGGCACGTTGTTACCAATTTCGTCTCTCACACATCGCTCCAGCCATTATTCTTTCTCTAATCAGCTACAACACATAAAGAAAAATAAAAACTGTTTTGATAGGATACGTTGTTCCCGGCTCCCACGGGGAATATTTTCTGTTGCTTGGGTTGGCGAGAGCTAATTTCTGACAATTTGTTGTGTTATAGACAGAGAGAAAGCGCTTTTGCCAACCTGTTCACACGTGTTGTCTCAGAAGCAGAGATATAATATTTAAACTTAGATATATAGGAGGGTTGCCTAGCTACGTCTTTGAAACTTGAAGCAGGATTAGTTGTTTATCTGCTATCCTTCTGGCTTTGAAGTGAATGAAATTAACAGTGATCAATTCTCGCTGCCTCCAGTGTAGATAATCATTTCTTTTTGTGATGTAATATTTATAACAACGACCATTAGAATATAATTCCTTCAGAGTATGAGAAACTGGTCTCTTTCTGGACGCCTTGTGATTGTTTCTATTTGTAATTTAATAATAATCATCATCATTACGAGTCGTTCGCAGCCCCTATATATTAATGAATTGTGCAAGTCGTATGGGAAGACAAAGGAAAAAGGTAAAGCTTGTGATTTGCACGGACGTGAACGAACGCATGTGGATGGTACAGACGTTGTTGCACACGTAAACTGATGCGAAGATAGACAGAACAATAGATATGGACAAACCTAACTAACATGATGCACCTTAATTATCGTATTCAAAACGTAAAGCAGTTAAAAGCACGCAAATGTCTTAATAGACTAGACACACGCTGAACACAACCATTATTTAAATGGTAAAAGTAAGTTTTAAAGAGTAACAGAAATAACAGACAGAGAGCATTGTAGACTATGTTTAAAGATCTTAAAACAGTAACTGCTCCTTCTCTTAATACGATATGTTAAACTGTATTACTCATGTTTAAAGGAAACCCCATTCACTATTCACTCCAGAACACTGCCTATTCACATAGTAAAATATAAGATATAATTATGCTCAGGCTTCGGATCCATAATCTATACAGTATAATTTATATAAAACCAAATTTCTGTGAGTGTGTTTGTTAAAAGACGATACAAATCTATATGCGTGCATTGATTTCAACGAAATTTTCTATATGTGTTCCTAGGATCCAGGAACAGAGGCTAGAGATATTTCCAGAGGCCTGAAGAGATTGTACCGCGATCTAATTAGTAAAAACAGTAATTGCATTGTTTATAACATTGATGTAAATACGTCGTTTCCATTTTAAAGTCAGAGATAAATAAATACTTTGGATTTTTTAAATAAAATTTTGATTCTTGTATACCAAAAATATTTACATTTAATGTTGTGTTGTTGTGATGTTATTTAATGTGATGTTGTTAATAATTTAAAGTTATAAAAGTAGTAGTATTAGTAGTTGTGGTATTTGTACTAACAGTAGTAGTTGTGTAGTATTAGTTGTAGCATTAGTAAAATGCAAAAACATAGCTGTGTTAATTCGACACAGTGCGGTGTCTCAGCGTGACATTTACTTCTGGTGTGTTAGATGAACACAGTACACAGTGTTGATTTCAATTCTGGGAGAGAAAAGTTACGGTTGCAGCGAGATTTGAACATGGGTTGCTCAGCTAAAAGTTGAGCGTCTATTTTATTTATTTATCTATTATCCCAATTGAAAACAGAAAAGTAATAACTTTAAACTACTATCAAAACTTCTACATAACCTGGATAGATATAATGAATATAAACTAATTGATGAAATCGTTAATAACCTTTACAAATAAAGGTGCCCGCTACTGAAACCGATTTCATACAAGGGTAAATAATAATGAGCGTATTCCTTTTGACGCCGTTCTCTATTTATACTCCAAAAATTATATAACATTTCCTGAATGTACCAATGTCTTGCCTTCGCCGTGGCTCAGATGGTAGCGCGTTTGACTACGAATCGGGCGGCCCGAGTTCAAATCCTGGCCAGGACACTCTTCTCGCTGTGTTCCCATGCCTGGCGCTCTGAGGTGCACTCATCCTCCTATCAAATAGAGTACCGAGTGTCTTTGGTACTCCTGGGCACCTTGGGAAGGAAAAGGCGGTCGAGCGTGGAGCTGACCACCCGACCTCTCTTAGTACCGTAGGTCAAGAAAATGTGGAGTGGTACCTCCGCATCCGCCATGCGCCGTTCACGGCGCGTGCGTATCGTACAGGGGATAGCTTTACCTTTTTTATAATGTTTGTGTGATCTTCCACTTCGTGAATTTCCGTCTCACGGAGGAAATATACGAAACGCAGGTCGACGAAATATTCCATCTATAGCTTAATCCTGCAGTTGACATCTATTTATCCTCCAGTATATCTGTTTAATTTTTTCCCAAACACATTCTTTTTTCTTACATTTCACCAGCACTGTTGGCCAGTATCAGTGTATTCCCTTTTTTAATTTTCTTCAATATGATCTATATTATTACATTGTATAAACATATAATGATGAACAATGGAATTATCTTTGATGAGGGCCACGTTTTGACATATAGTGTTCCAATTGTCTCCTAATTTCTGGGCCATTGGGTCACTTTTATAAATAGTTTATAAAAGTGTTTGATAGAAAAATCTTCCTTCAGTACATGGCTTATTACTACATAAGCAAACTCCATTATGATATCAGAGAAAATACACAAAGGTCCTTCAATCGACCTATATCAATCGGCATAACATCACCTAATTTTGTATTGCGATCAAAAAGGCATCATATGATATAATGTCACAAAAGTGACATAACACCATCACGAAGCAATGATCAAGCAGGGATTTCGCCCGAATTTTAATATTTTTTTTAAATTTACCCCACATTCGTCTGCCTTGCTATAGAGCCCGTGTCCGAATCATCAACTTGTGCCGTTTTAAAAGAAGCCAAGACAGTTATTAACTTGAGCCCAAATATTTTTGGAAAATGGAAAAATTTGAACAGAGTAGTAAAATTTACTAAGTATAAACGTATTTATAAAACGACATCTATCAAGAATAGGAGGTAGGAAATTCTGATATATTTGCAAATCCAACACCAACATACGAATCAACTGAGTCCCGGTTTCCTCTTTTGTACGTTTTATATCCTTGTACTATGTTATTCCTAATACTTTTAGGTGATCACTCTTTTGAAAATTTTGATTGCCCTTGAGCTAATAGGTGCCTTCAAGTTCATCGCTTGAGTTTTTCCTCGGTTCGTGCTAATCCCCGTTGTTTTCCAAAAAATATCCAACATATATTATATCGACAATAATTCTGTTAATTTTTTATATATAAAAAAAATCATCAGCATACAACAAACATCAAATCTGAGGATGAATATCCATGATTCCCGATAGTATTTTAGCTACCCCAAAGGCAAAAGAGGACGTAGATAAAATGAAAAAACAAAGACGCGCATGCACATCCCTGCATTACCCCTCACTTTAAAGGACTCGGGTAACCAATCCGTTAATTTACGGATATTTTAACATATCTGTTATCATGTATCCATTTTACCATCTTTATGAAGACTCTAGGAAAATTCATCACTTTCAGCTCAACATATAAATAGGGGTGTTCCACTCTGTCATGAGCGAAGGTAAAATGTTTTTTAGAAACAAAAACGGAATGTTTTCTCCCTGTTAGCGTATAACAAGAGGTCTCTAATGTTCATTAAATGGATATATAAATACGATTCATTCCCTGACTTGGGTTTAAGAGAGATCGTAGTACCCTTTTAAATCTATTTGTCAAAAATATTTTAAAAAATAGTTTAGCGTCAAAATTTTGCATATGAATCAGTAAACAACTGTTTGATGACGCTGTTTATTTTTGAGAAGCACCTGATAATGGACCTCCCTTCATTTCATCCGAATTCATCTCGTGGGGCGCCCAACCTAATATAGTCTTTATGAAGTCGCCGCCATATCATCCGCAGAGCAACAGGTTAGTGAAGAGAGCTGTGCAAGAAATGAAAAATGTGAAGAAAAGACAAATAACACCTTAAATTATAACTAATTGGAAAGATAAAGTAAAAGAGGTACAAAAGGACATCAGATTAGCTGGAACAGAGGTTCTACACGGGAAATTTTCCTCCCAGATGGTATATGAATATAATAAAAAAACTGACTTCAGTAAATGGCATGATATCGATAACAAAAGAGCAAAAACAAATACCCAACAGCCATCTCAGTCAAAAATTAATTTGCAAAGCGGATCTTGGGTCTATGCACGTAATATACCAAATCGTTTTCCAAAGTTCGTCAAAGCACAAGTATTAAAGGAGGTCCAACATGTAGGAAGTATCTATAGAAGGAAGATCAAGTGTGGTTCATGCAGATCAAATAAGAAAACATTCGCCGATTGTACGGACTGATATTGGGAAAAATAATTTCGAATGATGGAATACATCAAGTCCTGATAAAGTGGAGACAAACAAAATTAAGAAGGTCAAACAGGGTAAGACAACCAAGAAGGCATTGCTATATTTATCTGTATATATAACTTTTATTATTTTGATTATAAGATATCTCGAACTCTTTCAATATAGTATTAATTCATATACAAACTTCCCAACCAACAAGCATAAGCATCTACGAGCTTGAGATAAGCTTTCTTTCAACTTCTCAGGCTTGTGGTTCCTTCGTCTTCCTGATGAAGTCATACCAACAGTTAGGATGCTCAATTGGAGGTACTTTGGCAAACGCACATAGAGTGGAAATACCTTAACATTCATGAAAGTCTTGGCCTAGAGTGCTCACTCAAGCAAGACTTTCCGTGCAGTAGCGAAATAAAAATAAAAAGACGGTAAAAGATTTTATTCACAACCCTGACTAAAAGCCAAAATTGTTCAGCTCTCCAAAAATACTTACAATAATCTTTTGCATGCAAAGTCGGTACATGACACTTGGTGGTCCGACTTCTCGCATTACAATTTTAAAGAAAAATATTCACAGTATTTAGTAAGTACAGTATAGTTTTGTGCAATTTATCTGTAAATTCTGAAACATCTTAAACTTCAGTATAGTAGAAATATTCACAAATTGAAAGTATCTCCAATTTCCATTCAC
Organism: Lepisma saccharinum; assembly: GCA_022664845.1. Lineage (NCBI taxonomy): Eukaryota > Metazoa > Arthropoda > Insecta > Zygentoma > Lepismatidae > Lepisma > Lepisma saccharinum. The sequence goes on from JAGDQP010035615.1 coordinate 9,652, forward strand.
CTTTGTCTTGCCCTGTATGGTTCATATTTTAAGATATTCAGCCTTGCAGTGAGAACAAAACACTCTCCAGTACTTTGCGTCGTGTTGCATCGAATTCAGCCTCACTCAGCTCAACAGCAATAACCCATAGTTTTGATGTAGCGAAATCATGCCTGACATCATATTTGAACACACTTATCACCATTTGTTTGTTGAACATCGAAAATAATACATAAATACTCAAGAACGCAAACATCAGGTAGTATTACGTAACCTTTTCTAAACAACGCAAGCATCAGGTCACCTTTCATGCACAAATAGTAATAACATAATATGCATTAGTTTGTAGTAATGAACATAAAACAACCTTGAATTAGTATTCATATTAAAGCAGCATAATAACCTTTGAATTGATATTAATAATAGTTTCAGTTAGTTTAGGTTCAGTCAGTTTACGCAGCAAATATCTAACATCATTATTAATCTCAAAGCTGAGATAAAATTTTGCTTAGGTTATCCCATCTAAACCAACCTAACAAGTAGTTCAATAAGCAACGGAAGTGGCTTACAGCTGATACACAGCTGGTATATCAGCATTTTGAATGTGAAGATCATTACGCATCTGAAAGCGATTACAATATTAGTGTCAATTCAAAGGACTATTCTTTTACTGTTATGATATTTGGTGAAAGATTTTTTTATTTATCAGATGATATTGTGCTATAACTATTGTGTTTTGGCAAGTATATTTTGTGGTGACAATATGATATTGTTGATAATATTTTGTGTTGCCTTTGACGTTGTTTTTAAAGCACAAATCGCTCACTCCATTTCTTTTATGTCTGTGTTGTTTATATAGAATGCCTGATTGTGTCTGAACTTACTTGTTATGCACACTTCGAGTATGAACGATATTATTAATGCATAGATCTTGTTTTCAAAAGAAGCTATTTGAAGGTAAATGTGTTGTATTAATGAATTGAGAGTTATGTATATGAAAAATACACATTAGGGTGTCCTTATGCAGAGCAAAAAATGAAGTTGGATATAATTTTCGAGCCACCCTACAGTTTGTTTCCTTTCTATGTGAAAGTAATATGTGCAACATTTAAGTGAGATAGGATAATAATTAGAGGTCGCTCAATAGCCACAAAGTTTATTACATACAAAGAACGAGCTATTCAGCAACATGAGGTGGTTGTGAATATAGTCTACAGGATTGAATTATGTTATTATCAAAATGTTTTACTTGTTTCAGAACAGTTTATGTGGACACACAAAGCTTCATAAGTACATTCAAGTCCTACGAATCTTGTTTATTAAGAGTATTTTTCTTGCAGTCGGGGATTTTTCGTCTGTGGTCTTGAACAACCTGAAGCAAAAACTGTCCCTGAGATTCATCATTTGTTAGCACTTTATTAAACTCTTGTGTTAGAGCACCTGCTCTTTCTGCACTGTCGTTTACAAGATACAGACGCCGAACGATCTCCAATCCATATTTAAAGTCTTCTCTTTCACCCCACGTTCTAGGATCGCTCTGAAGAAAGTGTGTAGGTATTTCCAATCACTGGAAGAACACACTAGTAATTTTAGTGACTAACGAATCAATTCCTGTGGGTCATCTATAATTTTACGTTGTATTGCAGTGTTGTTCCTATCACATTCTTCTAGCGCTTCAACAATTTTCTGTTTACATTCCAGCGACAAAGTGTGATCAAAAAATGCCAAACCAACCCAAACCTCACTTAGATACCATAAATGCCTCGGAAGCATTTGCTTTTGAAGTTGAAGGGCAGCATCTTCGATACGCGGTGCTGTTTAAAAAGCGGTTAGTAGTTCCAGATCACAACGTGGAGTAAGTTCAGCATGCGTTGCAGTGAACCATGCTTTAACAAAGAACAAAGACAGAAAAATGCAGACTTCTTGGATTCCTTTTTCTTCCTTTTTGGTTAGTTCTAGCTGAGACTGAAACATGTAAATTTTGAAGATGTATAATGACTTCGATACCACCTGGCATGATGTGTTGCACCTCGTCTCCTTAAATGCACTACTGTCTTCGGCCGCTCACCAACATAAATTACTGTTAACTCTAGTAGTTGTAGATAGTCATCTCTTTGATGACCTAATTTCATTTGACGTTGGGCAAAACCCAGAAGGGATGCTACATTTTTTTCCAGTAAATCACATATTATTTCATTCCCGATTCCAGTTTCGTATCTTGTGGGATCGAGTTTGTCCCAATATTCCTGTGATGCATGGAACCAGTCGTTACATCGCCGCATACACAGTTCTTGAACATATTAGCAAGCATCAGCTCCAATACGTGATGACGATATGGGAGGTTCAGAAGCTGCTTTTTCAAAAGACGTTGTAGAATCGTGCAAATACCTGCAGCGTTTCCCGCATTGACTGCAGTTGTATCGAAGCTCGGTGCAGTGGCTTTCTCAACAACATTCCACTCTTCTAACAACTTATCAAAAACTGCCGCTTGTCCTAGACCTGTGTTCTTTTCCAGTTTTGCTGCTCCTAATAGTTGATCTGCAGTCGTACTGGAAAAGTCTCTCACAACCACAGGTAAACGTTCAACTTTCTTACTGTTATGAACATCAGGCATTATATTGCTGTTTCATTGAACCTGAAGCGACCCCTTGGGTTGAAATTGTATTTTCAAGTTTTTAGCTAAAACGGTACGATGTTGTTACCGGGTACGTGAATTTGTGGAGCGGTTTATAGCTAATTCTATTGTATCATGTCCTAAGCTCTGCACATTAGCAGTTATTAAATACTCTGGCTTTCTGATACTAACATTAGTTCTATCTAATGTGGCAGATAACTGAGAACTCAGCACACACTTTCTAGCTCTTTTCTATGTTTTCATCCTTTGCCGGGTAGCTTGAAAATTGAAAGTAATGCTGTCATCCCTATGTAAGTCTTCCTCGCTTTCAGCAGAACTCGTACTTGAATCAAATGCCACATACTTCTCCCTATTTCGGAGTTCCCTTTCTTGCTGTCTCTTTATGTTGAATTTCTCTTCTCTTTCTCTACATCTAAGTTATTTCATGGCAAGAGCTCTAGCCACACGCCCTATTGTGCCTGGACGACCATCCTGTCGTTGTGCTATTAGGAAATCCTTGTCTAATGTATTCTTCATCGCGTCCAAAGCATTAGCAGAAGCTACGTCAAACAAATTTTCCAGTTCACTTAAAAGTTGTTTTCCATTATTCTCTTGCGTATCAGATTTTCTTCTGACATTTTTTTTTAGCTTAGTCCATTTCTCAAACAATTTTTCTACTTTCTTGACGGTATGCTTCCTTGCTCGAATAGGAATTCGCGCTTTTTTCCAAAGCATTTCCACGCTTAGCTTTACACATTGTGAACTTTCTCGCACAGTCTTCTTCAACATAAGGTGAATATGTAGAAACATTTTCAGAACTTGTTTATTAGAAGGTAGCTTGCTACCTTGTATTATATCACCATCAGTAGTACCTAGTAAGTAAATTCGACTGTTACTTCTAGTGGAGTAGGATATTGTTGTTCCTGACTCTCTGTATCTAAAATGAGGATTGAGCAACGAAATGAGCAATGATTCGAGTATGAGAAGACCTACTGAAGATTGCTGTGTTGTCTGCGATAATGATTTTCATGAATTACAAATAGCGTATTCAATATTCAATTCACACGGCGAACAATTATTCAACAAGACACTTGTTTCACTAATCTGGAATAATTGAAGAATATTTGTACACTGAACTGAACACATCCACTATAATACCACGCGGCACTAAAACATCAAACACCGCGAGCAAACTGAAGAACAGAAGCCGAAGCGCAATAACTTATGTAACCATCGACCTCGATTGAACGACAATGGCTTTTGCAAAATATCATCAGACACCTAATGAACATTTCTTTCTTTCAGCACCACAAAACAAAAACACTTGTTTATAATTAAAAGGATGGTAAACAAAGGACTTCATAGCACATATATTTTTTCGATGCGCTTAATGTAAGAAATGTCCCCTTCTATCGGTCACTTTACGGAGTACTTACAAAACATTTGCCATGTACCTTAAATTTTCATATAACTTGAGCGACCAGTAAATATTCGTAGACTGGAGTAATTTTCGGCATGCAAACTATTTTATTAGAAAGGAAAGAAAATATGATATGGCCCCTGAACATTTAGAATTTTTGAAAATAAGGGACACCCTAATACACATGCTTTGAGTTTTAGCATTGGGTTCATACTCACAACAATGTCAATATGAGAAATGGTTTACTAACAGAAAGATCTGATGCATTCTTGCATAAAAGTTTCAAAGCTATCCAACAAACGTTTTATTATATGGTAGTCTTGAATTGATGCGTAATCTTTGCATAAATATTTCGTTAGTTTTCGTAATCAATTTTGATACCTCGTCAGATCTGATCGAAAGTTTCTTATATGCTATAGTACGTCATGCTGGATACTCGAACTCACTGGCCACCTACTTCAGAAGTTCAGTATTTGTCGGTATAGATAAGGAATACGTCGAGACTAAGAGAATCTAACCTAACCAAACCTTACATCCTTTCTATAAAGTATAATATATGTATATAAATATTACGCCTGCTTCTAAATTCTTTATTATTATTTCCCTTCTCTCTAGTTGAACCTTCTATAGCAGAATACAACCCCAGCATTACGCTGGCAAGACAGAATGAACCTGCATATGAATAGTCGGAGTGAGCAAGACCTGGGTCGTCTTCCCAGGGCTTATGAACTCAGTACTCTAATCTGGTTTTGTGGTACAGTATTAGCTAAAAGGGCCTTTAATCATTGCTTATGGATTTTACCATCTGCATTTACGAGATAACTTTAATAATGAATTATTGGTTTCTGTTTTACTTTTGGTTGTGTTCTGATTTTCATCCTATTTGAGTATTTAGTTTCTGTGAATACCTACTATTACCTTGAGATCCGAACCATGGTGGGGTGGTATCCTAGGCATAGTTCGAGTCCACACAACATAGGCCTATGATGCCACTCGCCGGCCGCCGCGAATGCAATGTCTTTCGACCGCTTCATCTTACTTTCACGCATTACACGAGTTCGCGCAACAATTCCTAAACATAGATGGCAGCACTACCTTCGTTTGCCTGTAATGTACGAAGCTGTAATGCTACTCGTGCAAATCAAATTCAATTTTAGAGGGTTCAAACTTCCAGACAATAAAGTTCATATCAATTTCAAGTTCTGTCCTTGGTGATGTTTTACTTTCTTTTTATCATTGCTGAAAGAGCTTCATTACTATAGGTTTGGGTATTCACTACAACGAATAGTGATTTTAAGAATGAACAAAAAAATAAAAATAAATAAATAAATAAAATAAAATCGGCACGGAAAGAAACTCTTGCAATGGTTCTCTGGAAGTTTAAACTCTCTAGACTTGAATTTGTGGTCGGCCTGAATCAAAGTTTCCAAAAGGCCTTAAAATTAAATTCAAATTGAATTTGTGGTTCAAAGAGCATTGCAATTTTGTTTTACACCAACGTCCCAGCGTTTCTCAACATTTTCAGCCTGCTACCACCTTTTTAACATGTCTTCAAGCCGGCGATCCCCCAAAATATGACGTTTCAAATAATGACATTTAATTTGCTGTATTTGATAGTAAATATCCTAATTATTATCCAAAACTATTCAATATTAAGAAATTAGAAAAACAGGAAGCAAAATTAAATACCTTATTTGAAATTATTAGTTTTTACCTAAATTTAGCTTTTAACCTTCCCTCGTAACCCTCTTGCACACATTCCACGATCCCCACGCGGAGAAACATTGTTTTACACTAAACGTATTGAATTTTAGACAGGGAATTCCAGACAAATTTCCTGTTCACTCAGGCCCAATGAATAACATCGCAGACTTCTGATTGGTACTCGGAAGGTAAATAAGTTCGACTGCTGCTGCTAAATGCGTTCCATAGTTTTACTCAGTTTCACACACAAAATGCCGAAATGCTACTGTAGTACTACTGCAGTACTACTTTCCTTGCCCCCATGAAGGAACATCTGTTCAACTTTTGACGCGTTTAGGCCATAGCTACTACTTTTGTCAATACTTTTAAAATAAATTCTCCTGTTCAAGTCTGGATTATTTTTACAAGAGTGAAAATATCTGACTGCATAGTGTTAAAAAGCTTAGCTGAAACTTCCTTCAGTGGCTAATGTTAAAAAAAAAAAAAAAAGAGAGAGAGAGAGAGAGAGAGAGAGAAAAGCAAAATCTGAACTCTGCAGTGAAAGTACGTAAAGTTTTGCGGGAAACCTAATTGTCTTTCTCTTTTCTCCTTATTCTTTTTGCTCTCTTAATTCTCTTGTTCTCCAACACTTTCTAGATTGAAACGTTACGTCCTTTTCTTCTTCTTCTTCTTACTGCCGTGTGCGTAGATGACTTCATCTTCTTCTTTGTAGTGGCACTTTCCAGATGGCTGCAATTAATTTGTTCCCATGTAATCGAGTCGAAGTTAATTAGCACAATTCATTCCACCGCTCTCTTACACGGGATGGCTCTTAAGCGGCCTATCACTCATTGAGAGCGACGGCAAAGGGAGGAGAAGGAAGAGACAGATACAAGACAGGGGCGGAGCGTGAGGGACAGTTGGAAGGGAGGTTGTGGTAAATTTCTCCTTGCTTTCGACCCTTGTTATTCTATGCACAGAATAACACCCTTGGGCTGTTTGTATGGTATTCAACGTCTTTTTTTTTTCGCTTGGTTACTTTGCTTTTAGTAGGTGGTTAATTCACAGATGTCACTCACAACGTAATGGGATTTTGAATACCTGAGTCTGTTTGAGTTCCCAAGGCAGATATCTTTCATATAATCCACATCACCACTCAAAATTGAATACAACGAGACTGTTCTTCAAGAACAAAAGAAGAAATGTAGTAATGAGTTGTGATATTCACTTACTCATTAAGGGATATGGATTTTGGAACAGGTCAGAGGCCGACAAGAGTATTCGAAAATAAGTAAATACAACATTATTGGCTATTTTATACTAGAGAATTAAAGGTGATAATAACAGAAAATATAGAGCAATATAATTAGTGTAAGATGTCCTTCTATAATAAATTAATTATCGATGGAGCAGGTTTCTTTTCAGTTGCTAATGAACGCGTTTTGGATTCGAAGATGTTGATGGAGGGTCTCTGAAGTAAAAGTTTCAAAGTCCGTACATTGAAAAATAAAGTTAGAGTTCATATGTAACACTAAACTTTTGTATCTCTTTCCGTTATAAATAAAAGAGAAATTTAAATTTAAAAAGAATGTAAGTAACATGCATCGCGTTACTTCTGATCCCTTAATTACCACTTGTGATCTTTACATCTGGTTTTTCGTGTTTGCCACTCAATCATGTCTTGAAATGTTGACCTCATACTTTTATTTATGGCATTTTTTATTTGTAGTGCCATATTAAAGTTAGATTACTAGAATCCAAGATGTGGAATACAACACCATGCCAGCCATACATACCCTTTCATTGTCAGCTTACGGTTTATAAATACAATTTGGAAAGTTAGAGTTTTTAACTTCATAAATGGAGTCTACAAGTTAGTCCAATAAAATATGAAATCAGGTGTAATAATAAATGAATCTTTAAATGATTTTCTTATCTTCTGATGAAATGAACTCTATGCTAGATATAACTTTATGCTTCTAAGGTTGGTTGAAACAGGTACACGTTGGAGCAAGTATTGGTTGAAACAACAAACTTACAGAACACCTGGAAAGGAGACCAACTTATTGCATCAATTCATTTATCTTAAATTTAGGATAAATTAACGTAATACCTATCTTATAAAAAATGCACGTCTCATATCAATTCAGCGTGGTAACAGGTTCAAATGCCACCATGGGGGCTCGTGAACGAAGTGGTTCGGAGTCAACGTTATAAAAAAAACTGTAGGTCCCATCCTTAGAAAGCTCACCAGCTCGCTTAGGACATTAATAATAATTCAATCAATCATACCAATTGAGCCACGAGGAATGACCGTTGGACTTAAAAAAAATTACTCCTTCCTAATTTTTTGCATGTTTTATTGTTTCATTTGTGTACACCCATGGAAATACAATTTCATAAATGTGAATGTAATAATATATAGAACAGTGTTTTGTAGTTGAATATGCAGTACGTTATGTAAATATGCTATTTCGATGTAGTAATGAGTCAAATGCAGTTTTTAAATTGGCTTTTAGAATATAAATACAGAGTAAAAAGTGTTGATAACACAAAAAAAATATCTCTTACTCGTGCACTATTGGAACAACGTTTACCCAGCGAGACAAATGAAGAATACAGGTAAAGAAGCGGGTATGTGCTTTTTAAAAAATGAGTTTGCGCTCATAACGTGTACTACCGATACACAATAACAGCTAATATCCCAGGAAGTTTCAATCCAAAAGCGGAAATAATGATCAAACGAATCGTCACTTTGAAGAAGGAAACAAATCCAAAAAACTGTGGGAAATTAACAAAAACTGTATAATGTGTTTATTATTTTTTTAAAGGAAACAATGTTGCTACTGAATACTCAAAACTGTCTTCTGATACTTTCGTACTGCTCAGACAGTTTACAAGTATTGTATTTTTGCTGTAGAATTTAAAAAAAGTTGGTGGATTTGTTTCCTTCTTCAAACTTATGGAAAAACGTCTGCACATTTTTAAGTGTTCAGACGTAAGAATGAAAAAATCGACCAGAAAATGAAGAAAAACGCAATAGAAACCTTCAAATGAATGTTATTTACAAGAAATGTATGCACAATGAACTCGAAAGTTACAAGTAGGGGGCCTAAGTAATAAATTCATTTTTTTCCCTTCTACCCACTGACAGAACTTTCGCCCAACAAATGTACAACACTGCTTTTATTTCGTAACAGTGATAGTAATAGTTGCTATATGTAAATATCTGTTAACAATAGCAGTTAAAAATATCAGTGTATGAAAACGTATCTAAATGCTAGTTAGTTATTCCCGTCTGTCAAAAAGAAGTTTAAAACAATATTTTAGATTAACCTATTTACCTGTATCCTGTTACGTGTGCAGTAGAGATATGGACGAAGGTAGTTTAGTTCCTACCATAACTGTTGTAAAACTATTCTATGTAATTATCGGGGCTTGGATTTACTGGTGGAGAAGAAACAGTACATCAAAACACAATTAAATCAGGAAAGTATAAAGCGGTGGGTACGGTGGGTGGGTAGGGGGAAGCGTAATTGTTCATGCTGAATTAGTATAATAACTTGCGACTAGCGACAGGAAGAGCTGCGTCATCCTCGCGCATGCGCATTACTTCTTAACAGTAAATAGTACTTCTAAAAACTGCATCCAGTTGTCAATTTAGCGTACTGATAGCATGTTCGAAAGCTAATGCAGATAACCCGAAATAGAAACCTAGTGTAGTTTTCTTTTCTTAATGAAAATAATGTCTCTCTTATATATATATATATATATACAGTATATATATATAAGCGCATTAGGAAATTTAATAAGATTAGTGAACAAACGCATGTGGATGTTAGATAAGTCAGGTACGGTATTTTTTTTATTGTACGCACTATTAACTCCTGTTTTCATAATGCGCTCCTCCTGTCGCTAGTCACAAGTGCCCTGTAGTAGTGTCTCAAACGCAAGGAACTCCTATTACGGCGGGATCATTCTCGCACATGCGCATTACTCCTTCACCGTAAATGAGACTGACAAGCAGATAGTTTCCAATTATCAATTTAGTGGATTGGTAGCATGTCGGAGAGAGAGAGAGAGAGAGAGAGAGAGAGAGAGAGAGAGAGAGAGAGAGAGAGAGAGAGAGAGCTCCTGCGTAGCCT
>JAGDQP010035616.1:0-19492 GCA_022664845.1 Lepisma saccharinum
GCACCTCCGCTGTGGCATGATTGGGTACCATTAGGTGATATGTTTGGTAGCGGAAATCAAAGTTCAGATAACTTTGAAATTTTGTCAAGTCGTCGACGTCGCTATCCCCACTTTGGAATAGAGGGAAGTGAGGTCGTTGTATCAAACCGTGACGGAGTAGATGTTGATGCAGAGGCTTACGTGTCGGGCCTGTTTTCCTTTGCCTTAAGTAATATTCTCCCAGGAATTCCTCAAGAGGCGTACGCGGGCCTCACCATTGAAAGCAGCACAAGTACTGTGAATAGGCCCCTGTACGTGGCTTGGCGCCTGAGAAATGAACTGACACCCGATGAAATTTTACAAACATTAGAAAATGTGCTAAATTCAAATGAAGCTTTTCTTTTTGGCGAACTTCGAATAAAGTTACATTGGGTGGATCCTCGATTAGGGAGAGGACCGCAGTCCCAACGTATTAAAAAGTTTATGGATAAGGGACTCTTCCTTCAGGCACATACCATTGAACCTTCAACGGAAATTTACTGCCTGCCTCAAAGTCTGGTCTTGGCCAAAGTCAAGGCAGATAAGAAACGATGGCTAGTGCGAGATCTACAAAGCACTGAAAAATATCCATTTGCGTGGATTAAAAAAGCTAAGATGAGTCACGCGGCTGGGGTTGACCTTGAACGTATTAATGGTTGTACCATAAGGGAGGTAAACATGTTTCAGCAACATTTACTCCCGAACTATCAGATTGTAGTGTATGAAAGAGACCGGAAAACATGCCATACAGAGCGTATATTTGCAGGTCCACCTGCTCCAAAACGGCTTTTTATTCAATATCAGGACGGACATTACAGTACGATTTCCTTTATAACATCGTATTTAGGAGTAGGTGCATACTGTAAGTATTGCCTTGAGGGATATGAGCATGCAATGTACCATAAATGCCAATATAAATGTGCATGGTGTGAAGTATAAAATGGGATTGAAGAAGAAAAACAGCGAGTTCCATGTGCTGATTGCCATCGAGTGTTCCCTTCAATGACTTGTTTTATTAACCATAAAACAATACTAAACCGGGACAAGGTATTATGTAAAAATGTGGTTGAATGTCCCACGTACCGAGTCCTTACGGATATGCGTCGACGAAAAGAAATTCACATGTGCGGCGAACGATTTTGCCACTTGTGTAACAAACATGTATTGCCTGAGCATAAGTGTTTTGTACAAAAATTAGAACCTCAACACTACTAAATATTTAATGATAGTATTTGACTGCGAAACAAAATTACTTGGTCCTAACACGAAGGGTGAGCGAGAACATGAAGTGAACTTGGTTTGTGCAGGTCATCGTTGTCAGGATTGCTGGAAGGAGAAAAATGCAAGAGCCGCATGTATGACTTGCGGAGACAGAAATAATGGGGGTAGTCGCGATTTCGTGTTTGGAACAATGACCCAGTTTATAAAGCACGTACTTACAGATCGTATTTCGTTTGAAAAAATTATTTGCTTATCCCATAACGGATCGAAATTCGATATGATTTTGGCGGCAAAAACCATTATTCAGGACCAGGAATACGATAAAGACCTGCTTCTCATCATGCAAGGACAAAAAATTATCCAAATGGCCCTTGGAAAACGAATTGTCTTCCGGGATACGTATTTGTACATGTCCGTCAAACTAAGTAATTTACCCAAAACTTTAGGGTTAGAAAATATCCTAAAGAAGGGTGAATTCCCGTATTTATTTAATACGGACGATAATCAAGATTATGAGGGTCCTATACCCGATCTTGAGTGGTTTGAACCTGAAAATCGTAGTGTTGAGGATGCAAAGGCATTATTCGAATGGCACAATGCATGTAGTCAAGATCCAAATTAAAAATTTAATATGCAAAAAGAACTTGTTGACTACTGAAGAAACGACGTTGATATTTTGGCGAGTGCTGTTGTGAAATTTAGTAATATCATTGAAGAATGCACAAACGGGTTGCAGTGCTTCTTAGTGTCATCAACAATCGTGCTTCTTAGTGTCATCAACAATCGTAAGTCTCGCTATTAAAGTGTTTCACACATTATATTTTAAGGAAGACAATATAGCTGTCATGCCCCCTCTTGGATTTCAGCACAGAGACCGCCAAACTAAAAAGTCCTTTCACTGGCTCGAATATATGTCCCACACAACTGGTGTAAAAATCCGACATAGTGGTAATGGAGGAGAGGTCACTATTGGCCCGTACAAGGCAGATGGCTATCATAAAAATAAACGAACAAAAGAAGTAACCGTCTGGGAATTTGATGGGTGTTACACACATGGCCATAAGGAGTGCTATCCCAGCCTTAGGCATAGCGTCATTGATGGGGGAGAGGGCCTCGAACAAAAATACCAACGTACTTTAGAAAAAAGGAAATATATCAAACGGTTAGGATATAAACATCCGTATTTGGGAATGTGAGTGGGACGCCAAAGTAAAACCGGATAAGACCATCCAGGACTTTATTCGAACAAAATGCGCCACCCTGGATGAAGGCCTTAGTCCAAAGAATGCGTTTAAAGGCGGTAGAACAGAATGTTTTCGTTCGTTGTATAAATGCAGAGAAAATGAAAAAAATTCATATGTGGACGTTACGTCACTCTATCCCTTGGTAATGGCGCGCTGCCCACTTCCGGTCGGCATGCCGACGGTGCATAAACAAAATTTTCTAATACCGGAAAACGTGAACGGTCTTACTGACTACAATACTACCCCCAGCTAATTTGAAATTGCCAATCATTCCATTCACGTGTAATTCCAAACTTATGTTTGGGTTATGTCGTACGTGCATGGAAGAAAACAATAACGCGGACTGTTACCATACAAAGGAACAACGGCAATTTAGAGGTACGTTCTGCTCACCTGAAATACACAAAGCGCTAAAACATGGATATACCATCGAGAAAATCTATGAAATTTGGGAATTCGAAATGGAAAAAGGCCTGTTTGAAAAGTACGTTGGTAGCTTACTCACAATGAAGCAGGAAGCAAGTGGATTTCCCCCAGAGTGTGAAACGAACCAATCCAAAGAACAATACATACGAGAATACGAACAGCACGAAAATATCCGTATGGACTATAATAATGTATCTTGGAATCCTGGGCTTCGGTACATATCGAAAATATTTTTGAATTCATTATATGGAAAATGGGGTCAACGTACCGATTTACCATGTCCAGGGTTGTCTCGGACAGTGAGACGTTTCTGAAACTCCTACTGTCCCCTTAAAATGAGGTATCTACCGTTGTTCCCGTGGGAGATAAAAGCCTCATTGTAACATACAAGGACAGAGAGAATGTTAATAAGCCGTTTCCATTCTCGAACGTTTGCCTGGCCGCCTTTATATCATCATGGGCACGGTTAAAACTATATAAACTAATGGAGACCGTAGGCTACGACCGACTTGTGTATGTAGATACGATTCCATTATGTTTATTCAAAACAAGTATGACAAACCATTGCTTGATACTGGCAGGTATCTCGGTGAACTTACAAATGAGATACCTGACGGATGGGAAATGATATTATTCATTGGTCTTGGACCTAAGAACTATGCGTACCGCATACGAGAAATTAGTACTGGTAAAGTCAAGGATGTACTAAAAATAAGGGGCATTACTCTAAATTATAGAACCAAAGATGAAATTACGCTAGACCATTTTTACGACTTAGTAACAGAAAAGACGCAAAAGAAAGTTATTTTCTCTCTTAACAACATTCGACGCAAGCCGGGGTTTGTCATTGTATCACGACCCGAGACAAAAACTCACCAGGAAACCAAAAGCAAACGACAACGTATTATAGAAAACGTAACTATAACAGACTACAAGACATTACCCTACGGGTACAGACAAGTCTAATAGGACAGACGGTAGGGAAGTTTTTTCCGTGTTCACGATGGTATAAAAAGGGAATACTCGTTTACCATCAGTCATTTCAAGTCAGGATGTTGCCGTTTACACACCCTTGCACCATCATGATTGCCTGCCCCTCAAGGGCCAGAAAGAGTTATTTTGTAAATAAACTCCTGCAGTATAAAGATACAATGTTTAGTATTAAATTCAACGAGATCGTTTGGTGCTACGGAGCGGCAGTACCAAACCTTAGTGTTGCAAACATTAAATTCCATCACGGCATTCCCGATATGGAAACGTTTGAAATTCAACCGAATTCATTAAATATACTTGATGATTTAATGAGTGAAACTAATCATAACATTGCTAACCTATTTACGAAATACGCTCATCATAAGAGCTTAACTTAATATTTATTGTGCAAAACCTATTTCCTAAAGGTAAACATGCACGTGATATATCCTTAAATTCACATTATCTCGTAGTTTTTAAAAATCAAAGAGATAAACTTCAAATTGAATACCTTGCAAGACAAATCATCCTACGGCACAGGAAGGGTGTGGTAGACGTATTTGAACAAGCTACGGCCAAACCATAGTTACTTATTATTCGATTTAACACAACAGATTCCAGACACTTTACGACTACGTACCAATATTTTCCCCGATGAAACCATGCATGTATACGCACATGTAAAAGACATGCACACACCCATTACGCTCGGTTGACGTCAAGATGTCGAGCTTGAAACATTACCAAACTGAGGTCCGTGCCCTTTGCAAGTGTAAGGGTAAAAAGCGTAAACTGCTTATTCAAAAAGCATCTGGTGGAGTTATTCGTACCATAGCACAAGTAGCTAAAAACACAATAAATGGCAACATCCGCTTGAGTCCCCGTCAGAAACAAAGATTACGCCGACATAAGACGTTGCGTGCATTGTCTCTTGCACGATCCAGTATAAAACGTAGACGACGATTATTATTGCAAAAGGGTGGTGCTTTTCTACCATATCTGTTAGCACCCATATTAAGTGCAGTTGCGGGAAGTCTCCTCAATCGATAACATAGCTACTTGACAATTAAAAAAAAATGATTTTGGTACCGGAACATTCATCGGCGCAATTGGCCTCATCCGTAAAGTCCAGTGAATCACACCAAGCACGATTAGATCAAATGGAAAATGTATTAACACGTAAGGATCTTTCACCACAGGCCAAATGGAAATTGTACCAACAGGCATTGCATAAGTACTTGTCTCATATCCCTCCAGCAAATCAATCCATTGCACTACCATTGGTGGAATCGGACGCTGCAACCAAAAGTACTAGTACTACAAATCCATTATTTCAATTGATTCTTGATTCCGTCCCGAAAACCCTAAGTCGAAAAACGGGAGTCTTATTAAATCTACTGCATGCATCCAATCGTATCAGTTGGGATCCAACCGGTGTAGTAACCATTGATAACACCCTCGTTCCAGGATCCAATATTATTGATCTTGTCAATGACGTGGTAAGACGCCGAACAACACGCAATCCAATCGGGATTCAGGCATTTAAACAATTAATTCATCAAATTAATATTCCAAAAGAACTCATTAAGTTTCAGTTTGGTGCCGGTGCACAACGGATAAGCAAAAAAGCAAAGAAACTTCGTTCAAAGGTAAAGAAACGTTCAAGCAACATTTTAAGAAACTTTAAATTTTATAACTTGTATGTCATTATCCAAATTGTATTATACGTATACGGAACCAGTATCTCTAGGTAGTATTGCTAAACTCAAACAAAAAACACGTACACACAAAGGAATGATTAAAAAATGGTTAGCTTCACAGGATGTACATACATTACATGCACCTGCACGTAAAAAGTTTAGGCGCAAACAATGTTATGTGAGTTTTCCGTATGAATTACTTCAAATGGATTTAGCAGATACGCAAAATGTGGCAAAGTATAATGATGGGTACAGATACATTTTATGTTCAATCGATGTGTTTTCACGCTATGCAACTTTTATTCCTGTCAAAAATAAAACGGGAACCATCATGGCTGAAGCCATTACACAAATTTTAAAATCATTGAAATTACCACTAACACACTGCCAAACGGATTTAGGGACGGAATTTTATAACCAGTACGTGAAACGAGTCTTTAAAAAGTACGGTGTCAATCATTATAGTGTACATTCCGAAATGAAAGCTGCACTTGTTGAACGATTTATCCGAACATTAAAAGAAAAAATAATACAAGTAATTCACGGCTGAAAATACGTACCGGTACATTGACGTATTGTCCGATCTCGTACATAGTTATAATCACACAAGACATTCCAATCAAAATGGCACCTGTTGATGAAAATGATACCAATGTAAATCATGTATGGCAAACCTTATACGGAAACAAATCTAAAACCAAACCGAAATGTAAGTTGCAGTCTGGTGATTATGTTCGTGTAAGCAAATATAAACATAAATTGGAAAAGGGGTACTTACCAAAATGGTCACGTGAAATATTTATCGTTGACCGTTGTGTAAAAAGTACACCCATCACCTATAAAATCAAAGACTGGAATGGTGATCCTATCAAGGGAAGCTTTTACAACCACGAATTGCAACGTGTTATTGTAGGGAGAAAGAAAACGTTCCTTATTGAAAAAGTTCTTAAACGTAAAAAAGGATGGGTCTATGTCAAATGGTTAGGCTATCCTCCATTTCTGTACCTCTATGTAAAATGTAAAGTTACGCGAGGTGATGGTTCCAAATTACACGTAGCAGCAGCGGGACCTCCTCCTGTTGCGGCCGATATTGTTGGACCCGTAAATAATTTTCTCCATTCTGTTTGGACAAGTTGATGTTTATTTCAATGATAAAGTCATTTCTTCATCTAATGGTACGTATCCCTATCGCTCCTATTTTGAATCAGGTCTCAATTATTCCGAGGATGCTACCAATACACATTTGAAAACGGCGTTGTGGTATAAGGATACCGGAGGGCAATTTAATACATTAGGTAATGCAAACGTTGGATTTCAAAAACGTAGTGCAATGGTTGCTGGTAGTGAATCTACTGAAATGCTAGGGCGTCTTTTCACGGATATTACAACAATGGATCGTATTCTTCCCAATAAAGTTAGTGTTCAAGTTGAGTCGTAGTAAAGATGCATTCTGTCTTATGGCAACACAGGATTATAAAGTTCAATTGGAGGAAGTCATACTGTGTGTTCGTCGTGTAGAAATCTCTGCTGATGTTGCACTTCAGCTAAATCGCTTTATGCTTCAAGATACTGCCAAACTTCCAATGACGCGTGTAGAAACACGTATACATACCATACCTTAAAATGTCTACGTTCAATCTGGATAATTTATTTTTAGGTAAAGTACCAAAAGGTCTTGTTATCGGGTTTGTTTCGAACACTGCATTCAATGGTCGGTACGATCTTAATCCTTTCCATTTCCAGCACTTTAAACTTAAGCTGCAAGTCCAGTTTGGATCTAAATTTCATCCTCCCAGTCCCCTTACACCTAATTTTGCTAATAATTTGTATATTCAAAGTTACCATTCTTTGATTTCTGGTACTGGTATATTTCATCAAAATGCCGGTCACACCATTACACCGGAGGATTATCCAAATGGCTATACGCTATATGCATTTATTTTATCACCTACCAATACATTGGACGACTCTACGTGGGATGTCGTCAAAGATTCGCCTGTCAATATTAAAATAGGGTTCAGTGAGCGTCTTCCACGATCCATTACTTGCGTGGTCTATGCACAATTTGATTCCCTCATCCAGATCGACAAAGATCGTAATATCTATACGGACAATAGTATATAAATAAATGTAACATACTTACACTAAATTTTAAATTATTAGTTGGGATTAGCTGTCTCAGTAAGTGTATAAAAGGTTCGGGTAAGTTCCTGTTTCATCATTACAACGATTGCACCATGAGGGCAATCATCCACTTTTCGGCGTTTGAGCAAACTGGTGAGGATGAGTTTATTGTCAAGGAATTGGCCATTGTGAATCCCGATGTCAATACAGTTCAAAGCTGGATGTTCAAGGCACCTTTTGATATTTCCCAATTCACTCCAGTTTGATAACTAATATCTCGCTATGCACATTTTTGGAATCGACTGGTCGGATGGTGATGTCGCATACAAGGATCTTCAGCGCATACTTACCAACTATACAAAGCATATTCCTGTACTCTACACCCATGGACACCGACGACAACAATTCCTCCAACGTATGCTGGGACGAAGTGTTATGAATCTCGAAGATTTGCATTGTCCAAAATCATCCAAATTACTGTTTCCTGAAAGTCATTGTGCACATCGGCATCATCAGTTTCATACATTTCGATGTGCATTATATGAAGCATTGTGTTACAGCAAGTACTTAACATACCATGATTTATCACAATACGTGACCCCTGAACCTAAAAGTGTATATAACCCCACACCCATTACCCCAAGTCCCAGTGTACTTCATGAAGATGATGAGTCATTCCGTGTGACTATGTGGACTGATCGAATCTTAAAGACGGTGTTACATGACTGTTTCAGTGCGAGTATATTAACTGGCATTTACTCTTTGAATCACCTACCTGGAATAGTAAAAGCACCAGCCGCTGTAATTGTTAAGTCCGTCTTATCAGCAAGGCACACACTGGACCTGCATTGTCATTACTAAAAATAATCGTGCCTTCTATTTTGATAGTCTTGCACAAAAGCCACCAAAATCCATTGTACACGTTCTTCGGCGCAATTCCAGTACATATCATGTGAATAACGTCCAGTATCAAGCTGATGATTCCGTTTTGTGTGGCTTATCCTGTCTAGTTTATATTTATTATAAAGTACGTAATATTAATATTCTAAAAATATTTTCAAAGACCAACTTACAACGGAATGATCAACTTGTACTGAATCATGTCAGAAAGATCCTGAAAACAAAACAACATTGTAAATACTTTTTTTAATACTATGTAACCTTTTGTAGTAGAGTAGTTTTTCTGTAATAAAAAACTTTTACCTCCTATTTGTTTGAGTTCCATTTCATGAAATAAAACAGAACCAACACATCCTGTGTAGTATAAATTTATTTTCCAATCATGTTACAATTTCAATGTGGATATACCATCCACCACTTTTAATGTTTGTACTTTGATCCAACATTGTAACTGTATGCAATTACGCAAGGCACATGCATACTCTTGCACTGGTTGATGATAGGTACACTTTGCTATATCTACTTTGAAATGAAGTGTGCGTAAGGCAGGACATGCTTGATCTTCAACATTCACAAGATTCGTCAGTTGAAACACTTTACGCAATAACACCATCTTCTCATGACCTTTACAATAAAATATGGCACCCATTTCACATAATTGCGATACAATATGGCGGATATGGGATACTGTATGTCCATTCTACGTATTCCAGTCTAGGCCATGCAAATTATAAGTTAACCAGTCGACTTGTCGCTGATAACCAGTTGATAAATCAAAACGCTCACAAGGTAATTTCATAAGACAATGAAACAATAACGTGGCATCACATGCAACTAGACAAAATTATCTAATAATGTATTCCCTATCGGAAATTTTGAAAAATTGGACATCAATAATGTACTGCCTCGCACATAATAATCGTGAACCACTAGGATTCTGCTGTTCCAAAATTAAAGGTATCAATAATGCAATACACTCTGGGTCTTTTATAAAATGACGACAGACATTAAATAAAATGGTTTTTGAAATATGAGGATGACCCTGGTCTACGAAACATTCATAATAGTCTTGGAAAAGTTCTGGATCGTTCATATGACTTTCAACATGTTGTGCAATTACAGTACCCGTATTCCACACGTACATGCAATTATGTACTTTACCCAAATTACACTCTAAACATAAGATAGGATTGTCTTGTAAATAAGTACTTACTGTTTTCAATATGCACTTGTTCACAACATAATCGCCATTACAACTCGTACACTGAGCCATGATCACTACACAAGTCCACTACATACACAGTTCCACTATATATGATGTTTTTGTCCTGTACACAATTCACAAACACTGTCTCTTATTGGGACCGGTGGGCTGTACGATCTTTGTCCGCAAACATATCCTGCACCTTCCACAATTCGGTTTTCATCAGACGCTGAATTCCTCAATCCATCTTCTCTTTCAGTTCAGATGCGTTCGGATGCTTATCCAAGTAGATCTTAAACAGAGCTTCCACCGTCTTGGGATCACGTAACGTGTACCGAGTTCGAGCCTCAAACTCGGGATACACCGCCTCTGGAAAGACGTCGGGTAACATATACCCCGTTAAATGACCGTGACATTCGTGCACCTGCCGATGAGGGCTGTTCTTCCAACATCCCAAACAAAGCAGGCTTTCTGAGGGCTTCCAGGCGTCAATTGCGGACCAAATACATGCCTCGTCCACCCAGCGCGGTGTGCACTTACACAACGGTGCGACTAGAGGTTGTCTTTCTATATTGCGTACAACAGATGCTTCCATGGTTCGTCAGTAACTATGTCTCGCAATGGCAAGTCTCTTCCTTGTAAAGTAACTAGCACTAAGCATGTCCGCCAATACCATGCCACCGACGCAGTACGCGTGTGCGCAACTCTTTGTGGGGTAGCCCTTGTTTCGTTCGTGTGCGTGTAGCTAGCTAGCTCATTAGTATGCGTACATTGTCTGCGTCGTTATTCGATTCGACATAGGGGGTCTCCCTCATGAATTATTAAAATACTCACGTTTACCCTATACTTACTACTGAGCTAAGGCGGGCTCGATGTGTGCTGAGTTTCGGAGCTACATGCTGCCAAAAGAGTGAGGGATGTACTTTACAGCTTCAAATTTCAAATATCATTAATTATAGAGCTGATGGGGCAAGTTATAATAGAAGACTTCAAACCTCATCTATTAAAAATGCATATTCGAACAATGAGTGCGCAAGGGATAGCCCAAAGGAAATAGAGGTCCCAGAAATTTTCTGAAGTAAACACCTAATTCCTTTGAGAAATCCCTTGCGTCCCCAATGCAAAGTTTTGAAATATGCAAATTTAGATGGAACAATTTTGAAGTTCTTGACGATAGCATGTATCTTCAATTCTACCCTTAAGGATGTTTGGACCTTTACAGTTCATTTGCATGTACCTCCGAAACATTGCGGAATTTCCACCCACATAAACAAGTTTTTGTCATAATTTTTTGTGTACTATTATTCTTCGGTGCATTGGGTTACCACCCTGTATACAGCATCAAGAAGCAAATGGACGCCTCATGTTCAGCATCAAATGCCCTTTCAAAATACATACATATATATATATATATATATATATATATATATATATATAAATTAAAAGCGTGGTGAAAGATTTGCTTATGCGGAAGAAAGGCATTTCTATTAATGATTTATCATTTTAAAATTTAAATTTCTGCTTTTTCTGATTCCTTCCATTGTTTTGATTCCTGTATCTATTATTAATATAGAGTATGGTGCATGAAAATATTCGTATTGTTAACAAGGGTTAGATAACACAGCACACTTTGGCTGAAATCATCCTGCTCAATAATAGTAAGTGTTTATTATTATTACCAGTAAAGATAAAAGATATAGGAGAAATATACTAGTCAATCAGCATCCCCTCAGTTCTTCATATCATTTCCAGCACCCTTTAGCAGTAACTGGGTCAAGTACCTAAAAAAGTACCTTAGGTACATTTATCAGTACCTAGTACCTATATCTAGGTACAAAAAGGAAGTACCCAAGCCAACACTGCCTGTTTGTGGTTAAGATGACGCGCAATGCTGACCCCACGGCCGTCACTCAGGTGGACGCAGTTCCACCAAACGCGGACAGATGGCGTTGGGGCAGGCTCAGGACTTTTCGGTCTGTAACGCCAGTGATTATATTATTATTCGCTAACAAGTAAGGCAAGATGAAACGGTACCTCAATTTACACAGCGAACTCCTCTGTGCGTACTCTTTACGCACATTTCTCGAGAAAGAAATGTATATTGCAAAAATTATAAAGGACTGTAATTTACCAGGTCTAATGGCTAACTGCAACATCCTTAATACCTTGGTTTATTTTTATTTATTTTATTCGATGTTTTTCCCGAACAGCGAGGGATTACATATTTCCTTCGGATAAAATGAAGTTATTGGCCTAGTGGAGAAGGTGTGTTTAGTTTATGAGATTTAATGGAAATTCTTTTCTCCTTCTAAGTTCATCGTTCAATTGTCTGAAATCGCTGGAATTGCTGGTTTTCGGAAACTAAAATATATTTACATTATTTATATTAAAATTATGTTGTTTCCATCTCCAATAAAAATCTAAGAAAATATAAAATATATTCAGTGCTTTCCACTCAGTCATGCTTATGATCTGGGAGAACATTAAAATCAGGAACAAATATTGCTTGAAATGCACACTCAACACATACACATATACATATTGGATGATGCAAGAATGAATTCACTAAATATATAATGTAATTATGAAAGGTGATTGCTTGTGAATACATAAATACCTAGGAATATGTTACGTAATTAAATATCTGCTGGAACGGTGCAATTTTCTCTTTGGCTACGGACTCCCTAGAGTATCAAAAACATCCTTTTACGATATTTACTAATATATATATATATATATTAATTCAGTTTCTTTCTCTTCTTTTTAATATAGCACGGAAATAGCGAAACCGTCGCTTGGCGACCTATGTTACGTATTTTGAACACAAAACTGATTTTAAATGAAAATCGTTTTCAGTGACTTAATGCAAGTGACTATATTGTGAAATATTAAAATAGTTAACAACATAGCTTCGCGTTACGTTTGAAGGTGTATGACAAAGTATTTATCTGACACATATTGAAACGGCGAGCTTCTGGAGGACGGAATGACATACGCTTTCCAACCTAATCGGTTACCAAATCTTGACTATCATTATTCATTTTTCGAGTGGAAAAACATTAAACACTTTTCTTTTTGTGAAGTAGAGAAGACCATGTATATTTCTTAGAATCGCAAATACAAATATGAACATATGGACTGCCATGACTTATGTGTTTCGAAATATGGAAAGTTCAACTGAAGCTAGATTTTTTTTTTTATATGGTTCACAACAGAAACAAAATTATCACAGAAGGTGTGGAAGGTTTATAACGAAATCTCATTGTATCGTTGGTACAGAGGATTTACAACAACTTAAAAAAGTAGGTGCTGATTTATATGTTCGAATTCACAGGCAAAATGCTGTGCGTTACCTGCGAAACTGCATACGGGCCATTCCGCATGAACTCACTAATTTTTAATTTTCTTTTTTTAAAAAAAACAATCAAGGCATTTTTTTAAAATGTTTTTGTTTTATGCAAGTGTTCCTATGTGTATATGAAAGTCAGACATGTTTTAAAAACACGAATATTCTTTGACTTACCTGGAGCGGGTCATCTTTTACAACATACGAGGCATTAAAAAAAATCGTTTACTGAAATTTTTCATTGCCGAATCTCAAACAACTAGGAAGTGAACACCGAAAAACATCAGTTTCGTTCGTCTTAAAATGGACTTAGTATCAAGCTAACTGAAGATTTGTTCTATCAAATTATAGATGCTGAAAATGAGCGTGAAAATTAGACAAATTTAAAAATAAAAAGCCAATCTTTAGGCCATTCTACTTTTATGAGGGCACTTATACTAACACAGGCGTCTCACAATGTGATAAATAATAAAGCCCAAAAGTTGACAATTTTACATTAAGCACGGCACGTTCACGGTTTTCTCAAAGAGAAGTATCAGCTTTTTATTTATGTATCAGATTGTTTCAGGCAACCTATTTTCGATTTTACAGCCAATATTGGCAGTTTCGAATAAGTGGTCACCTTTACAACGTTGTTATGACAACTGGTAAAGTCTACCACTTTTTTTTTCTATTCACTATGAAATGTTCCAGATTTTATTGACAGGAAATTTTAGAATTTTTGCAGGCGATCCATTTGACAATTTGAAGTATATTTATTGGCAATTTTCAACGAATGGGCGTTTTCTTTATGTGTAATATTTAATTAATATTCGGAGACGACCCAGAATTACGGCGACCACAATTTCTCAGTCAAAATTCGGGATATATCTAACAAGGATCTAATGGACCCCGCCCTCTTATTTGCGGGTGGTTTAACTCATTTCCCGACGTCATACAACGATCAAATTTTGCACAATACAATATTCCATTGTTACTTTCATATATTTCTTTATATTTATATATTTTAATTTTTCTTTTTAATACGGACCATAGGACCATAAATACTAGCCTGCCACGATGAGGAGTTTGACGGCTTGCAGAACACTTTAGGATTGGGTCACAAATAATTAGCTAGAGAAAAATATTCGAACACCGAAGTAACTCCAAAGACACCGAAGAAAACAAATGTGTTGCAAATAACATTCTAACTATTCTGCATTTTAATATGCAATCCGTAAAAAATGAACTCGGTGAACTAGATATATTATTACAAGACTTACCATGTCATTTATTAGGATTGAATGAGCATTGGTAAGGAAACTGGCTTGTATATTCCAAACAACTACTAATTAATAACTCATTTCTGTCGAGATGATTCAAATCATGGTGGTGTAGCTCTATATATGAGGAAGGATCTCAAATTAGAATTTGATATAATAGACCTTTCATCTCTTTGCATTCTAAAAATCTTTGAAGTTGTGTAAAAATTCCAAAGTTAAAAATAATTTTCATATCTCTATCATATTCCTAAAGCCATTACCAACATATTCTTTGATCGTCTTGAAAGGATACGTCATCTATTGAGGATTTACAAAAAATTTAAATTATTTATTGTAGGCGACATTATTAATAATATACTGAAGAAATCAATAGTGCTTTCAAACTTCATTAGCACTTAGTTCCCTAGGTTTTGTCTATGTTAATGATCTCCCAACAAGAAATGGCGTATGTTTAGACAACGTTTTAACTAATCCAAATCTAGACAATGTATTGTGAGGTACAATTGAACCTAAAATTTCTGATCATTTAGGTATTTGGGTGACAACGATACAAAATCCTTTATAGATCCTATAAATATTGATCCTGTTAAAATTCAATATCGCGCTCTACATCCAATAACATAATGGCTTTACACAACTATTTGCATTCCATAAATTTCGAATCGATATTGAGTGAATGTTCTGATGTTGAATCGGCATGGCTTACTTTTACTGACTTATTACAAAACGGAATTAGGAACACGTGTCCTATTAAAATTAAGTTCTCAAAGCCATAAGAGGAGTCTTTTGGTACACCAATCACTTGCAAAATATTCAAAGCCTAACTCTTTTATTGGTATGTAAAACGTATAAACGGCAATCAATTAGCTACATCCAAATACGAGATTTTGAAAAAGGTATACAAATGCCAAAATCAAACATAATGACTACAATTCATAAAGCGAATAACGAAATTTCAGCTGCTAGATCAATTAGAAACGAGTCATTTATCTTCCAAACACAAAGATTATATTGTTATTACGCCGGACGATTTTACCCACTACTTTATAAATAACATCCCAGCTGTAAAGGATAAAATACCGTATAATCCAACGGTAAACTCTCCATATTTTAACGAATTGTCTAGCAAACAAAATAAGTATTTAAATCAGTGTTCTGTTTCCCCCTCCAGTGTTATATTAACAGTTAAAAAAATGAAAACTAGTTATTCGGAAGACGTATTCGGAATATCTCCTTACTTATTAAAACACATCCTGGACTTAATTATTTCAACTGTGTTTATTCATTAATTGGTCTATCAAAGAAGGACCGTTCCCCCAGATCTTAGTACCAATATATAAGAAAGGTAATAAAAAGGACCCTAGCAATTTTAATCCTATTGCCCTTGTACCAATTTTCTCCGAAGTGTACGAACATGTTATACTGGAACAATTACGTACTTTCTTCAACAATAATAGATTATTAAATGAAACGCAATATGGATTTACATCCGGAGTCGGAACATAAACGATGTGGAGAAAGTGGTAAGTGAGATATATGCAAATTACGAGCGCAAGAATATAGAATCTCTTGGATTTGTCGACCTGAGTAAGGCTTTTGATTCAATGTCTCATGGCATGCTTATTGAAAGACTAAAATGATATAGCATAATGGGGACAGAACTTAGTCTATTATGCTCTTACCTTACCGACAGAGAACAAGTGGTCAAAGTGAATAACAAAAGGAGTACCTCAAGGATCTGTTCTCGGCCCTTTTTTATTTGTAGGTTATCTCAATGATTTTCCCGTGTCTTCACGATTATCACTGGGAATAATTTAGAAACCACAAAAAAGGTGTTAGAACTTGCCTCTACGTGGTTCAGGGAAAACTATACGATGATAAATAAGAAACAAAACTGAAAGTTTGCTCTTCTCATTAAATACAAATATTTTAAAGCTGAATGCCACAGAATACACCGAGAGAACAAATTAACTTAGAATGTCCATATTGAAACATTAATTTTAAAAAATAGCTAATACAGGGTTCCCACTCATTTGCAAAGATCAAATCCCCTGACTTTTCCAGGTCACTACTCAGAAATTTCCAGGTACTTCATTTTGAATATATATCATAATTCCATGGGAAATAAAGATCACACTTGCATGAAACTAAAGGTTCATCAATATATTCCACTGTATTCTTTTCTTACCCGGGTTGGAGTAACTGGTCTCCTACTAGGCGCCTCCCCAGGTGGCGGATAGGGGAATGCCGACCAGTTATGGTGGGTACCGGAAATACTCCGGGGCGGACCAAAACCAGTACTGCGGCCTTGCAGTTAGTAGAGGGATCTACAAAGGCTAGGGGATGATAACCCCGAACAAAAATATCATGGTGAGAGGAAGCAGCATCACCATTACCACCCTCAGGCTGAAGATGAATGACATTGCCAAGGCTCAGAGATGGACAGAGGGCGACATCTTGAATGTCTACCTTTACTGCGAGGTCGTAGAGCTGACAACTCTACGCCGTTAAAACATGTCAAGAAATAGTAACAGATAGTTCATGGATTCTCCTGGGGTAAAATATTCCTGAGGTAAACTAGTCCCTCATTCGGATCTCCGGGCTGGGACTGCTTCAGGGGGCTCCAAGAACGGGATTAAGAAAGACCTTAGAATAGGAACGTGGAACGTACGAACATTATACCAAACGGGCGCTCTTCAGGTAGCGGTACGCGAGACCGAGAAGTACGAGCTAGACATATTAGCGATATAAGAAGTTCGGTGGGAGGGTCAAGATAGCATCCGACAGGGCAAGTACACTTTCTACTACGGGGGAACACAGTCTCACGATTTCGGAACAGGATTTCTCATTAACAACAGCCTTCAGGCGGTTCAGAATATAGAGTTCGTAAACAAAAAACTATCATACGTTACGATACGTACTCGACGGGGCAACACGGTTTTATTAAACGTCTATGCTCCGACCGAGGGGGCTACTGATAACGACAAAGATATATTCTACGATGAGCAAGAAATGCTGTTTGACCGATTACCGAAGTATAATTCGAAAATTGTGTTGGGTGATTTCAATGCAAAGGTAGGGAGGGAAGAAAAATATAGACCTACTATAGGCAAATACAGCCTTCACGAAAAGACCAACAACAATGGAGAAAGACATAACTTTCGCGATTTCGAAAAACCTACTGGTAAAGAGCACGTACTTTGAACACAAAGACATACACAAATACACATGGGTATCTCCGGACGCCAAAACTCTCAACCAGATCGATCACGTATTAGTAGACAGAGGAAGACACACCAACCTAATGGATGCTAGATCGTACAGAGGAGCGGAAGGTGACACCGACCATCAATTAGTGATCACAAAAGTAAGGGAAAAGTTATGCATCGCGAATAGAGAAAGCAAGGGGTCAACACAACTGAAATTCGAAGTTAAACGATTAATTAATCCGAGCATAAAAGCAGATTACCAACTCGAACTCTTAAATAGGTTCGAAATCTTAGCCGACTCGAGTAATAATAATAATGATGATAAT
The DNA here is from genome assembly GCA_022664845.1 of Lepisma saccharinum. Classification (NCBI taxonomy): domain Eukaryota; kingdom Metazoa; phylum Arthropoda; class Insecta; order Zygentoma; family Lepismatidae; genus Lepisma; species Lepisma saccharinum. The sequence goes on from JAGDQP010035616.1 coordinate 17,953, forward strand.
AATAATGAAATTGATGTAAGTAAGATGTGGGAGGCAATTCGTGAAAATTAAGAGCGCAGCGAAGGAACGCGTAGGTGAGAAGAAAGAACAGAAAAACAAACTTTGGTTTGATGATGAATGCCTTAAACTTCATGAACGAAAACGAGCAAGGCATCGATGGCTAAGTAATAAAAGCGAAGCAAATACCAACCACTACAGTAACGCGAAACGAAACGCCACACGCGGGTTCAGAAACAAAAAGCTAGAAAATCTAACGCAGAAGATTCAGGAGATAGAGGAAAACGGGGGTAAACTCGTTAAGAAAAGGTTACCAGCCGAGGCTAGGAATGATTAGAAATGAACGTGGAGATCTTCAGGCTGATCCGACTAAAATTTTCGATGTGTGGAAAAGTTATTTCGACAAACTTCTTAATGTACACAACGGGGAACAAACAGAGGAATCTGAAATCCATACCGCAGAACCGTGGATTCCCGAGCCTAGCAATATCGAAATCGAAATGTCGGTAAAGAAATTTAAAAATTTCAAATTACCAGGAATAGACAATATTCCAGCCGAATTATTTAAAGCAGGAAAAAAGGCACTAATCAAGGAACTACATAAATTGATAAGTGCTATATGGAGAAAGGAGCAGCTCCCAAAGGAATGGAAAACCTCAATAATAGTTCCGGTTTACAAAAAAGGTGATAAATCGGACTGTAATAATTATCGCGGAATCTCGTTACTTCCAACCTGTTACAAGGTATTAAGTAATAGTCTGTTAACACGCCTAAGTGTATATGTAGATGAAATAATTGGAGATCACCAATGTGGATTTAGAAGAAATAGATCCACATTGGACCAGAATTTTGCCTTGAGACAAATTTTAGAGAAGAAATGGGAATACAATGGAGCGGTACATCAGCTATTCATTGATTTAAAGAAAGCATATGATTCTATCAAAAGGGAAAAGTTATACAGTATCCTGATACGATTTGGAATTCCGAAAAAATTGGTTCAACTAGTGAAGACGTGTCTCAACGACCCCACAAGCAGAGTACGGATAGGTCAGATAGTTTCAAGATTTGCAACGGATTGAAACAAGGCGATGACTTGTCCCCACTATTGTTTAACTTTGCATTAGAATATGCGATTTTAAAAATTAAAGGGGACAAAAAGGGACTATCACTGAATGTTTTGAATAAACTGCTTGTATACGCGGATGATGTAGATTTAAAAGGGGGTGATATAGATGTACTACAAAGCAACATCGATGAGGTAGTAGCAGCGTGCGATGAGATATGTAGGTCTACAGGTAAACATAGATAAAACAAAATACATGATAAGCCGAAACACAGGGAATGAAGGAAATAAAAACATGAGAATTAAGGATGAGGCCATAAACAAATTTAAATACTTGGAATCATACGTAACATGCAAAAATGAGGTCACGGAAGAAATAAAAAGTCGCTTAGTATCGGGGAACGCATGTTTCTATTCAGTCCAAAAACTTCTAACATCACGATTAATATCAAGGAAATGGAAATTAAAAATATACAGAAC
>JAGDQP010035617.1:0-19492 GCA_022664845.1 Lepisma saccharinum
GTTATATTCAAGATTTGTGCAATTTATCAGCGCTTTCCTAGCTTCAAAAACCAGTATATTACACATTTGTTTCAATAAGATACAACAAACGGTCTAGTAAACATCCAAATGTATATCAGCAGTAACTCAATGAAAGCCTTTCTTCAATTCAAAGATCCAACTAAAGTAAGCACGTTTCCTAGCTTAAAAAATCCGTATATTTCACATTAGTTTCAATAAGATACAACAAACGGTCTAGTAGACGTCCAAATGTGTGTTAGTTCAATATATAATTATATCATAAGGCGACATTCTGCCATCAGCATTATTCCTAAAACAAACAACTAAAGTCTTCACATATGTATTTATCAATCAGCATTAGTCAAATGTTTCAATACCCGTCCAAGTATTATCTTCAGTAACCATCACCACTATACCACAACAACCTTAATGTTAAACTTTAACCATTGGATCTGCCACAAGGCAACAAAATCTAACAGTTACAGCAACTTAAACTTTAAACAATGGATCTACCGCAAGGTAACAAAATCTGACACTTGGAGCAAGTTAAACTTTAACCATTGGATATGCCGCAATGACATTCTTTTCTTTCAACACAAGTCAGCAAAACAGTTAAATTACATTTTATTATGCAAAATCAGTGTTTATATTTCTGCATATCTCAATTCCAACTTATATTCAATGATTCTTTTCGTGTTCATTACCTTTCTGTAATTTAATAAGGCCTTTGGAAGCTTTTCCTTATAATTCCCATCAATATCACATTTTATTATGCAAAATCAGTGTTTATAATTCTCTCAATCAAACATCAGCCCTAACTAAAATTATATCAAACAATGTTACTGCCAATACAGTGTTCCTAGATCTTCGTAATATTCACAAGTACTTGAAGTATCTTACATTTATGTCTCATTGTCATCATTACCAATAAGCGCTTCATGTTTTCTTTTTAAAATATTCATTTATGTTCTTTATCTTGCAATATAAAAGACTTCTCTTTTTACCCTCTCAATCTTCTTTCTCATTTCTTTTTTTCATTAACAAAATTAATTTCTTTGCGCCTGTAGGTATCTCGTCGAAGCCAACCCCACTATTATTTTTTTTTCATCCCAAAAAAGGCAAATGCCCTGTGGCATTCCGGAGTACAAATGTGTGTTCCTAGCCGTGGAAAGGGGTAAGACGCAAGAGTTAAGCTCAATTTAATTTTTAATTAGCGAGCTGTCAAATCCGAGAGTAAATTTGTGAAAAAAAACAGAATGATTAATGATTTCGTTATACCATAGCAGGTGTACTCTACTCCCTTGGTTGAGGGGTTAACGCGTTGGATAGCTGATCGAACGGTACTGAGTTCAAATCTCCTCTAGATTTATCTTTATTTTACTCATTTTCATTCACAAGTACAGTACTTTTCTTTTTAGTACATATGAATTAATGCTCCCTTTCGCACTTTTGTACATTTTATTGCGTCGTTTCCATGTTCACAAGATGTAAATTGTATCTGAATAGATGGAAATTCATCTATACAAATACAATATCTAGGTTTCCATTGAAATAGACTACCACAGATTTTCGCTCTTTTTTCGAGCGGAAATTTCTCATCTTTGCTCCGATGAAAATTCGCTCTAATCGAGCGGTCACTTTTTCCGCACGATTTGAGCGGAATCCGCTCTTTTGATTTTAGTGTGTGTTATTAAAGTGATCATATGGATCTGTTAAATTCCACACTGTATTGTTCTTATATGTGTACTACATTTGCTATGATATTGTAGACCCTTCACAAGGTAACAGAAAAGGATTGAGAAAGCAAATTAGACACAGTTTTTTCTGATCTCAACTGTATCCACTTATTTTGTAATTTACTTCAGGAAATAAAATTAGTAACTTAATTTCCAGAGAACAGAATGAAGTTTGGCAACAATTTATATACAAATTCAAGCCTTAATATCAATCATTAGAAGCCTCGGAGCAAATAATTCGGAAGCTTAATAAAATGAATAAATTTCATAACGCCACAGAATCATGTAAAGGAAATTTTAATTTGTTAAGTTTAATGATGACTTGAGGAATATTCATTTCCTGTGTTCAACAAATTCATAGCCGGATTAAGTTGTCGACTTCTTTCCAGCAGTGAAGATTTAATTGGAGGATCGTTCATCAGATGGACGACTTCTTTGATTTAGAAAAAAAAATGTCTGTTGTACGCGGGTGACGTAAACACATTAGGAAAGAGTTTGATTTCTAACTTTAAATTGATGCTACGTTATGAAAACAAGTTTCTCCTTTGCTTAATTTTCTTATCGTGCTAGACCGGTACAAATTGTAGATACCGTGTGGTACTGCAATGTGCATCCCAATGCATAACCACAGCACGCTGCGAAAGATCACTTTCATGTTTAGGAATCAAAAATTGTTCTGAGTAAAAAGATCATTTTCTTTCGGAACCAATCTACAAATATTAACAGTAGCGTACCAATTCCCAATTTATATCGGAAAACACCAAGGGGGGAGGGGGCACGTGCCCCTCAAAGGAATATGCTTTCTTTTGGCATTATATTAAGAAGTATACTAAGAAAAAGCTTCTATTGGTTCCCGAATTAACTTAGAGATATTAACAGTCGCATGCCAGTTCCGAATTTGTACCGAAAAACACCAAAGAGGGAGGGGCGGGGGCATCCCGGACCTCAAATCTCTTAATTTTGCTATTAGCCTTATAGATCATAAAAAAAAGTAACATAATTTGTGAATTTTTAAACGCGAAATGCTACAATACGTCATATAATTTCTAATCACAATAATACAATATTTTATCTCTGTGAGTTTGGAGCAGATGCACTTCTTAGACGAAAAAAACTGCTAAAATATAAGGCAAAATAACAAATATTTTATTGAGTGCAATTTCATTGAACAATTTTCTTAGATATGTTATCATCTTGACAAATTTAATAAGTTTCTGTACAGTAGTGTTTACCAAACGAGGTCTGCCTGCCATCTAGTGCAAACCTAAATAAAAAACAACAACAAATAAAGTTCCCGGCAAAGCGAAAATTTGCTATGGAATTCATGGGTAGGTTGGAAAAAAAATCCCTCTTATTTGTTGATAGGGGGGGAGGCATTTTTATTGTGCTACGTCCAGGAAAGACTTATTACAAAAGTAAACCATAACTCTGAAAGATACAGAAATCATTAACAAAAAAAATAAGATAAGGTCCGGCTCGGCCCCCCCGTTTGGTAGGCAACTGTTAAGTAAATAATTATAATTACAGTTATTTTATTACTGGCTTTTAATATATGGTAATAATACATAGTTAATATAATCAGCGCAGTCGTTTAACGATAGCGACTGTGGTCGGGAAATCCGTCGAGGAAGCTGATCAGCAAGCTCGACTGTGTAATGGCACCTTTAGAGTGCAAGAGCATGAACTCATATGATTTCACTCGGCATAAAAGTGGTCCTTCTCTGCCACATCATCTTATCTACACACTTACTGACAATAGGGTAGAAAACTTTAGCAAATTAATTCACGGTTAGTTTTATATGGTTCACAATAAATTGTAAACAACGAAATGTTTGACAACAGCACAATATATTTTATTGTATATTATTTTTATTATTGAACACAATGTTTCATATCCATCCAAGACTAGCAAGAAAGATAATAATTGAATTAATAGCGTAAGTGGGTAATTTATACTAAATGAAAAATCGACTACATTTGGTGTATTGTCTTTTTGGATCTAATTAACATAGGATGTAAACTTTATAACGTGTACTTAGTGTGCCTTATGTGCAGTTAAAACGAGACATTTACGTGATTTATCCCCGTGTAATGAAGTGAACTTTCGATCATGTTTTGGAACTCTTCCTTCACACTGGAAGCAGTGCCATCTTGTAATCTACACTACAGTCAACGCATCTTGCTTTCCTGAAATTCCTTCACGAGGATTTATATCGAAACTGTGTTATTTTTCTGCCACTCGTAACTTAAAACTAATTTGACAAATTTAGAGTTTGAAGAGTTTTGATAATTAATAATTCTACATTGCCTGAAAACGCACATAAGTTCCATAGAAAAACAAACTGCTAAAATACTGCAAATTAAAAATATAAATATTGCTTTTAAAAATATGTAAAAAAAAAAACAACAAAAAAACCTGTCTCACTAACACGATTATTTATTTGTCTATAAATTACAAATTGTAAATCTGACCATATACAAGAAGAGTACCATATTTCTAACGATAACCTTGAAGAAGAATTTCCTCACCTCAAATCAGGGATTCTGCCAGGATTTTCTGTTCGGGGGGTGCAAAGCCAAAGTGTAGGTAGAATTTTTCAAGATTTTTATCGATTTTAATAGTAAAAGTTTGAAATGTTGGAACATGTGCTTGGCGATAGGGAGGGTTGACACAGACTATTGGACGTCTGACAGAATCTCTAACTCAAGTTAATCAATTGATAATTTATCCTTGTATACATTTTTACATCGGAACACTTTCTTTTAGTCATTTTGTACACGTTTTACAGAAATAAAATTATACGTGATGTAATTTAGAAAGACGTTAGAAAGTTTGATTGGAGTGGAAGTCGAACCATGGAATTTTTTACTTCTAGTAATTTATCTTGAAGACTTTCGATGAAAAACTGATGTGCTGGAATTTGTCACAGCAGATTGTAGGAACGTAATTCGTTCTTTTCTTAGATCCCTTATAATCCAGATCATTTTGTCCATCTGTCCTTTCGTGTCCAGATATTAAATCTCAGGAACTACAGGGTGTAAAGAGATAAGATAATGGCGTCGTTGGAAAGATATTGACTAGACTAGTTCGGGTAGGGTTGCCACCTGTCCCGTATAATACGGGATGTCCCGTGTTTTAGGTACAAAATTATGCGTCCCGTATTTTCAGTGATTGTCCCTTATTGTAAGTAGTAAATTCACACACATTTTCAAAATATTAATAATTTTAACAAATATATAGTGATAGAGAATTTTCGAACTGTTTACTATACAGACAGGCGAACATATACAACATAAGACCTGGGGTGGGAATATAATACTCGCTACTTCTGTTTGCTTTAGTTAATAACACACGGCAAACAATAGCTGTGTTATTACCTTTTTCACAAATAACCTTGTGTGTGGTAAATGTTGAAATTAACACAGAAAAATGACCACCGCCGCGACCGGGATTCGAACCCGGATCTCCCACTTGCCGGCTAGGTTTGCTACCATTGTATTACTACGGCACGGCCAATTCTCTGTGTATATGGAATGTACCTCTCGCCTAGACACCCTCCGAATTCCTCATTGCTGGTTACGAGGCTCAGGCACTCCACTCATACGAATTGTCCGTGCCGTGGTGGTATAATGGTAGCATACCTAGCCGGCAACTGGGAGATCTGGGTTCGAGTTCCGGTCGCGACGGCTGTCAATTTTCCTGTGTTCATGCCAATAGCTTTGTTTACGGTGTCCCAGAGAAACCATAACTTTTCGTGTTAAATCAACACCTTTCATTGTGTGATTTCGGTGATTCGACACTGGTGATATGGCATATGACAACCTTTATTACTACGTTGAATTATCGAAATTAACACCGTTTGTTTTGTAGTTTCAACAGAAAAAATTGTGGTGGCCCAAGAACACAGAAAAGTGTTGGCAGATTTTTTTTTTTTTTTTTTTTTTTTTTTTGCAGTGCAGATACTAAACCTAACAGTGCTTAGGAAATTGAAATAAATATTTTCCGCTCATCTTTCTTTCCCCCACCCTTAGCATGAGCATTCACATGCAAGACGTTTCCTGTGTTCTTGATTATTATGGCGTTTTAAACTGTACGGATAGTAACATAGTAGTACATAGCCAAACTAGTTACCTTCATTTTAGGCTATTTCAGAATTGTCCCGTATTTATTGGTATTATCCCGTATTTTTTTGCCAAGCGTCCTGTAATTTATTCTTCAAAAGGTGGCAACCCTAAGTTCGGGGCTCTTCGTAACGTCCTAAATGGTACAGTGGTTCAGTGTTGCCAGCCCATGTTCTAATAATTTCTGATACATCAATTGTTACAATTGCTTCCATTCAGTTATACCTAGCTGCACCAAACCTGGCATAAACACTATTCGACCCAATATAAAAACACTCAAAGGACCAACGTTACCAAGCAACCCACTTCGCAGTGTTGCTACTCTGTTTTCTATAAAATCATCATTGTTTTCAAATTGATTCTATTATATTAGTCATAGCAACACCAAACTTGGCATAAACATTGTTTGACGGAATAGGAACATACTGCGGATGTTCCCACTCCCCAGGATCCAATTTGTTAGTATTGCTAGCGCATGTTAAAAATATATCTTATGAATTATAAGGTGTAGGACATACATGAGGCGTCGAGCGAGATGTAGTTAAAGTCTGCATCCAGGAACAAAGGTAAGCTGTCAGGGGCGGAGACTTGCCCCCGTATATTTACATGAAAATTTGCTAATAGTTGATAATAAAGAGTTTATGTAACGGGAAAGACGAAATATAATAGCGAATATGTATATACAGAGCTACATGTCTTAAGGAGTGGGGCGCTTGCCCCCCCACGACTCCTTACTTCTACATTCCCTAATAGTTGAAATTAAGCTTATCTGTATGAGGAAGGGCGAAACACAGTAGTGAATAATGGTGTGTGTAAACAGAGCCGAAACAACCTTGATTGATGCAGTAATTCAGTGTTGCCAGAACATTTTTTAAAAAAATCATAAATTGCTTCCATTTAGCCATACCTAACTGGGCCAGACTTAGTATAAACATTATTCGACACAAGTACTGTTCATTTTCCCGAACCTAAGCACTGTTATTGTTAGTGTTGGAAGCCTATTTTTATATATTTAAAAAAATGATAATAATGCTTACATGTTAAAATTCTATCAATGGACCGGAGCCTTTGCTATTGTTAGTAGAAACACAGCTGTAACTTGCTCAAATCTTTCTTCTGTACATATTGGGGTTATTCGCCACGGATTTTCAAAATTTTCATATTGCTTGTCTTCAAATTGCTTCTTTACTATGCTGCTTTTTTATTTTTGCTAGTGGAACTATAACGAGGCCCGCGAGTATCGTATGGAAGACTTACTAGGGCTTTTGAAAATTAACACTTATTTTTGTTAATCATAAATCTTTAAACATTCTAGGTATTTTGAATAATCTGCCATGTTATGATATCTATGTATATCTTAAGAAATTGGGAACTCTATTCGCAAAACGGCATTTCGCTTGACTTCAGATAACTCTTTAAATTTGATTGCGCATTGCAGTATATGTACGTACGTATAACACAAACTTTAAGCAATATGATTCCTTATGCTTGCAATTGAATAGATACAATTAATCGCCTTTCTTTCGCATACTCTTCACAATGTCAAATTTGTAATTGTGTATGAAATTATACTCGAAAACCAGCCTAAACTACGCTGCAATCTATTGAATCAATTTTTAAATTATTTTTATAATTTCTGCTCACAATTCAAGCTTATAAACCGTTTACTTTTCTTACCTAAAACTTGATTGTTCATTTGCTAAACACGAAACTTTTTTTTTTGGGGGGGAGGGGAGATTTTCTTTTCACTTTGTAAGTTTACTAAACTAAACTTTATCGTAATAATTATAATAAATAACTTTTTTACACTTTAAAAAAGAAAACGTATAAGAAAATCGTGGGAAGTATACGATTGTTACCTTGTGTGAAAACAGGCATAAAAAGTGTTTATAGGTATAGTCCAGGAAATCTAGAGCAATTATACCCTCAACCTAAGCAAAATTGCAATAGAAACTTTTTAAACTTTTTTTTTTTAATTTAGAAATCATTACTGAATAACATATTGAAAAGCCGACAAAATCGCACCAAGGGAACACCCCCAAAAACGGTTTTCAAAATGGCGGACCATGGTTCAAAACGCTTTGGGTCTATCTTGCATTTGTTTTCTGTATCTCGCGTTCGTATCATCCGATTTTGATGATTATTTTTTTAAATAAACGGCCATTTTACGTATTATATGTTTGTTTATTAGCATTGTTATCATATCTCGTACAGTTTCTTATGAAAAACAAGGTTTATTTTTAAAAATCATAATTTCTTGCATGTATACCTTAAATAATAGCCTGTATCTCGGTTCCCTGTAATCGGATTTACATGAAAACTTTTTAATAAAATGCTATATTTTTTTAATAAGAACGCTTTACTTCTATCTTCCACCGTTTCTAAGATAAAAGCCATTAATTTACAATCAATGCATTTTTTCTCTTTAAAATGGTATTATCAATTGCTTCTTTTTCCTTGTTCAGATCTATTTTTTACATTTTATTTATTTATTAAATCATTTTATAAGTCCAATAATTCAATAATGATATTATACTGTATTGTGTTCTATATATGTGAGAATATTTACAATATAATTCTTCATTACTCAAGTAAAAAAAAACTTCGTAAACTTCTTCTTTGTATGAAAAATGTAAAATTTCTAAACTCAGTTTTTGTTATACCCAATAATGTTTTAAATAAATCTATATGTATTAACACTACACTACAGCAAATATTTTTCACGTAATAATGAATAACAGCGTTCACCTATCAACTTCTCAAGTAAGTTAAAAGTTACTTCAAATTATGTACGTTTGCTTTAAGAAATTGAAGTTTCAATACAAACACTTTAATATGAATCGTCTTCATCACTGTCGTATTCATTATCAGCAGCAGTTTCATTGTTATCACAGCCACTGACTTGGCAGTCTTCACAGGCAGCTGAACATGACAATCCATTACGCTTGCATCCACATCGAAAAGTAGCTCATTTACTCTTACAAGAACAGCGTATCATGTGAAGTAGATGCTCTGGAGCTGGTGGCATATCACAAAGTATGGGATAGTAGGAATTATTCTTTACATACCAACCCCACTCTTCAGCCTTCATTTCCTTGTCTGCAGATTTCCAGGTTCTTATTTGAAAGTACGTACGAAAGCTGTGGTACTTTGTAGACGAAACAGTCGGTGGTAAACGAATCTTGTAGACGAATCATGCACAAATATAAGAAATTTGCATGTATCATCACCCAGTAATGATTTAATGAGGATACTATCATACACAGGATTGGAAGATTGTCCCCGTCTTACATCACTGCGATAGTATAACTTGAAACCAGTATAATTTGCATGATACAGAAGCAGAATAAGCAAGTCAGTATCTTCCCCAATTACTGTTGTATTTCCTTTTTCAGATGATGAGACTGCAGCACCAACTATATCCACATCAACATCTTCAATTGCATTGTGCACAGGACATCCACGGTCCTTTAACATCTTAGTTATGAGGGAAATCATAGATTGTTTGTTCTTTGCATTACTCAAGAATTGGTCTTTCTTGCCCACAAACTTCATGTGAGGATTGAAATTAATATCCCTACTGGTCTTGGTTCAGCGTCTTCTGTGAGCCATATCCTTGATTGTTTGAGAATCACTATAACCATCAAAAACGACGATAGCTTTCCCATATGTTTTCAGGGTGAAATCTGCATAAGAAGTTGCAATGTTTTCATGTGTTTCATTGTTAGGCCATGAAATGCGATGTAGGAGAGATCCACCATCCAATACATACTGTTCTGTAAACTGTCTTCAGCTTCTTCCATGTATTCCTTTTTTATGTATTTCAATATTGCATGAGCTAGCTGAGACTTGTCAGCTTTCCTTAACATACACCGAGATTCAAATAAGGCAGGAGGATAAGAAAGAAGTTCATAACACATCACATCTTCAAGATTCATGTCCCCAGTCATCATTCTCTGAAATAGAAGTGCTGCATCTATTTGTATATCATCATTGACTCGACTCACAACAGCAGCGTCAGATCCTAGCGTTTTCACTTTGTCGGATCTTTTCCCAAAATATTTTAGTATATCATTACCCACCGTCTTTTGAACAATGAGTGTGCCGATGGAATGCAGTTCATCAACATTTACTCCAGGATCAGTTATTACACCTGTAACAATGTTGGAAAGATCTGGGCCAGAGTTGAATGGGGATATTGATTCTAGTTGCTCAACAACTTTCTTAATATTATTACTACCCCTCATTTGTCTGCTTTCCCTCATTTCTTTGTGTTGTTCACTGCTTTCCAACGAAATTTTAGTGTATTCCTGATTGTTAAGTTATAAGTAGAACACAGGCACAGGCATAGAAAATAGCAATGTTTCTCTCTGAATATCTGTAAACCCACTTCCTCGTGTCAAGCCTCCTCTACTTTTCAGGGAACGCATTAATAGCTGCTCTATCACCGGATCTGAACCTAGTCTAGCCCATACCCTGTCATTTCTTGTCACAAACTTGCCTTCTAGAAACATTTTGTAAACAAATAGATTTTCAGATGGAAAACTAAACATTTTTTGCAAGTATAGATATAATGATTGGAGGTAATTGATGTGCAATTATTGCAACTATTGGGAGAATCTTCATCATAGGATGTAAATGTAAATCCCATGAGCCAGTCCTATCTGCAGTTATTAAGTTACGTGCAACATTGATCATTTGCTGATACTTTAGCCAAAGTTTACTTGTTCTTGAAGAAGATTGAAGGTGAGTTTTCTTCTCCCCCGAAGAAGTACTGATTTGGGATAATGCATGAGACAGCTCCACATCCTCAACATGTGTACTATTTATGACATTATCAAGTAAGTTACAAGCTTCCTTAACTAGATGATGAGCGGATCTGTAACCAGTAATGTACTAAGAGATGTATCTACTATCATATGACCTCGTATTCCTCGAGAAACAGCTTTTCCAGACATCATATGTAACACAGCGTTTGGTCCATAGATTTCTTGAAGTACTTCAGACAATCCTGGACTATTCATCAGAGTGCCAACTGGACCCCAAAGATTGATCAGAGTATGAAATGTTCCCAGCATTAAAACAATATCTTGGAGGTCTCTTTGCTCATGGATCATTTGGGAAGCTTTCCAAAATAAAGGCTGATGAAAAGTAATGATACATGGGATGTTTTGATCATGTGCTAACTTGTTCAGATACTGTAATGTTGAGAGTATACATGTCATGTCACTAGCTGCCATATCAATGATAGGAAGAAATGTGATTGATGCCACACCTGGATGTGGAGCATTTGCTCCCCTATGAATTGCTTGCATAGCTCCTGACCAACTTGGACCTGATCTTTCTGCTGTACAGATCTACCACAGGAGATTTAACCTACTTATAGAGGCAGTGGGCAGTACTGGGAGTCTGCTGAATGAAATCTCCTTGAGTATGCTTCTTGAATGTCTGTATTCTACAATGTCAACTGCAGCAACATTCTTGATATCACTTTCAGCAAACTTACGGCGATGAATAATTGGATAGATCTTGTTCTTTGGGGTTGTAGCAGCAATGATACCCATTCCATGAAAGGTGTTCCTCCCATCCAAAGTATAAACATTGTGGTCAACATCTAAAGTTGTGGTGCAGCTGGATAGCTAATCCAATCTGTAGTGGACATAATAATACCCACAAATAATTTTGACAATAATAATTTCAAATTCTTAGGAATGTATTCCAAAGTACTTTCTTCAATAAGGTCATCTGGAGATTTGTACACATTCACATTAGGAAAGTTTAGAGATTTGACCTCACTTCTGATAATTTTGGCTGCTGCTTCTATTAAGTACATCTTCTGTAGTTCAATATCACATTCTTTTGACTTTTGGTGATAACTCTGAAGAATTTCGTTGGCTGTATCAAGTAAAGTAACTACATCTGCCTTTCCACTTTCACCTGAAATTATAATTTCCTCTCCATAATGCTCCAAAAGTTTCCTCTTCATATGTCTACGATCATAGGTACAGCTTTGACTGCTTTCAAGATATTCTTCCATTTTTGAAATCAGGTCTCCAATCAGCAGTTGTTCTTCATCATTATTTTCCAAGTAAGAACAGGTCTGAAGGAATGCAGGGTACTGTTCTTCATTACTTGGTCGACCTTTCTTTAAGTACTTGTTGGAGGAAAAGTATTCATGAGGATTGTTGTTACCAGTTCGAAAATTGACACTACAAGAGTTATGGTAGACAGTCTGCTGCATGAAGGTCACCAATATAATACTCTAATCGTCCTCGTACCTTAAATGACCATTTATCACAACGATTTTCACAGCATTTTTTTATGCTTTCAACAAATTCTGAGGTTCGTACTTTCACTTGCTCTGATTTAGGTTTATGTTTAGAAGAAAAGTCCACAAATGTATCACAAAACAAACAGTGAGTGACACTGCGAATTTGGTCTTCATTTAAACGTGCACGTTTTCTTGGTTTTGTTTCATCACTAGTCTGCCGTTTCTTCACATCAATGTCCTTTGTATCTGTAAATCGTTTGCGACATGAAACATGGACAGTACTACCAGGAACTGTAACCACACCACTTCCAAGCCTGTGGCTTGCTTCATTTATACCATCTGTTCCTTTCTGTTTAATTTTAACTACCTCTTGTCGACTGTCCAATTTTTCCTTACAAATCACACAATATTCAGACATCTCCATGCTTAAATGTGAAATTTAATCTAAAACAAAAAGAAAAAAATATATAAATTAAAACTTTCAAAAAATATAAAAACTTGTAAACAAAAATTAATAACATAAACAATAATTTAAGAAAACATGCAACTAAAATAGACAAACATTATTCAGAAATATATTAGATTCCGAACAAATTTTCATCTATTTTAAAATTAGTTTTGCGATGGTTGTTATGGTCGCTAGTTTTAAAAATGATTTTGAGTATGCTGTTCAGCACTGATTTAAAAACCTTCTGTAGTTATATATTTTTAGTCAGGGTGGAAGGGGCATTTCTTCAAAATCTAAGAATTTTCTTCCCATTCTAATTTCTGTTTTATTATAATCGGATTCAAGAAATAGGAAAAAATAAGTAAATTAAAATTATTCAATATATCCATAGATGTACGAGACTGTACGAGATATGATAACAATGTTCATAATCAAAAATGTAGTACGTAAAATGAGCTTTAATTAAAAAAAAAAGACAATCATCAAAATCGAATGAGATGAGCGCGAGATACAGAAAAAAATGAAAGATAGACTCAAAGCTTTTTGAACCATGGTCCCCCATTTTGAAAACCGTTTTGGGTGATGTTCCCGTGGTCCGATTTTGTCGGATTTTGAATATGTTATTCAGTAATGATATCTGAATCGACAACTGTATAAACAAATCTTCTATTGCAATTTTGCCCAGGTCCAACTGTAAATTGCCTGGACTAGTAAATGTAAGTGAGTATGCATGCGCATGAAGTTTTTAGTCCACAACTTCAGAAATAAAAAAAACTCAAAACACTTTCCGTATTTATTACTCACACTTAGTAAAAACAAAACTCAAAAATCTATTCGATTAATATTGAAAATGTTTACAAACGTCTATTGCTTTCTACAGTATGTATCTGTGTATTAGTAGTTTAGCATTAATCGAATGATGTATCTTCAAACCATTTTTACCTTACTGTAGAAAACGTTTCTTATTGGTTGAAGATTTTAGTAAAACTGTAAAGTATTATTTAACAGAATAGTAAACTAATGTTATGAGAAACGTTGTAAACTTTATTTCGGATAAACAATTTTTTTTTTAGTAATAATTGACTTTCGCCCTCTGGATTAAGGATTAAATTGTCTTTGAAATGAAGTCATTGTTAGTAACCCAGGCAGAATTCCAACCCGTAATCTCGTGTTCAGAACCCAGTGGCTTTGTTCACACAATTACCGAGGTCGGTAAATAACATTACTAGAATTTTTAATTATAACAACATGTTTGTAAATGTTTATAACGAGAAATTGTTCTACATATTTTAATATTTTTCTTGATAATCTATAAAAATATTTTTTATAATGATAAAGAACTAATCCAGGAAATTTAAAACATCGATAGTAATTAATTTACAGGAAAATTAAATACGTTATTCATATCATCCAACTTAAAATATCGTATTATGAAGAAGTCAATGTTATACGAATTTTAAAATATGTCGTTTAAGCTCATTTAAAATGGCAATTTGCAAAATATAGAAATTATGCAAGATATTTTACTTGTACTCATATAAATTATTTCGATGCGAAAGCTAGAGTTTTGGAATTTGGAGAAACACATTTCAACAATCCAACAGACAAAGAAAAGACTTGTAATACGAAAAATGGTGTTAAGATATTTTAATGAGTATCTACTTCAGGGTTACCAGATGTTTTCTTTTCTGATATGTTCTTGTATTTTCCCTCTTCTCATCCTGTCCTCCCTACTTTCCTAAATATCTTGAAATGTCCTTCATTCTGTAGTGACCACGCTCAAAGGTTCAGAATGGGACATATGAGTACTCTTTCACTCCTGTTTCTGAGTGTTAATAAAATATTCGTTACCAAAATATTAAACAAATAGTTCAGTAGTTGGTAGGTAACCACTTTCAAATTTAAATAAATGTTATTACTTGATAGAAAAATAGAATATAAATGTAAAATTTTACGTAACTTGTCCTGTAAAACTGAAATTTAAAAATAAGGAATTCTTCTGTTCGATAGTGCTTCTTTATCGTTCTTAAATGAAAGGAATCCGTAGTTGTCTAATAATTTTCACTTAGTTGTCCTCCGTTTTTAACTTCACTTCTCCCCAGATATATACATGGTCCGTTCTGAAAGTATCCGAAGTAATTTATTTGCAAACAATTTATTGATGACAATTACAACTGCTGTCAATATTCTTCAATGTAGGCTCCTTGAGCCTCAATACAGCGAGTATAGCGACTTTTCCACTGTCCATAGCAGTCCTGGAAGACCTTGATTGACACCCTCTTTAATGCTGCGGTCGTGGCGGTTTGAACTTCTTGAATTAACGCAAAACGCTTCCCCTTGAGCACCCTTTTTACCTTGGGAAACAAGAAGAAGTCGACCGGTGCAAAGTCCGGACTGTAAAGGGGATGAGGCAGAGTTGCCACGCGTACCTTGGCCAGAAACTTACCTACCAATAGCGCTGTGTGAGCCGGCGCGTTGTCGTGGTGAAGCACCCACCTGTCGGCGATATCAGAACGGACGCGCTGGACCCTCTGTCGGAGATGCTCAAGCACTGTTTGCTAGTAAGCTGCATTCACGGTGGTCCCAGCAGCTACAAACTCTTTGTGCACGACCCCCTTTGTGTCGAAAAAGACAATGAGCATTGTCTTCACCTTTGATTTTGACATCCGGCATCAGTTTTGCACAGATTTTTCTCATGTTCAAGTTTTCGGTAACAATTTAAAAAAATTGCGTTTTCGCCAGTCCCACCTCCTCTGCAATCAACTGGAGACTTAAACGCCTGTCTTGGTCTAAAAGAGCTTTCACACGGGCCACATTGTCCTCCGTTTTTGATGTGCACGACCTCCCTGAGCGTTGTTCGTCCTCGACCACCTAACGTCCTGCCTTGAACGCCGTGTGTCAGGTGTAAACCTGCGTGCGGGACATCACTTTCTCGCCGTAAGCCTTCCGTACGTAGCAAGGTTAAAGTCTCCGTAAAGGTTTATTTCAATTTAACAAAATTTCACAGCGTAGCGCTGTTCCAAAGTGCGCTCCATTATCACCAAATACAAATTCTCGACGCGACGTTGTTTCGGTGTACACAACACGATTGATAGCACCTCAACCACTACTCATAGGCAAGCTCACAGGTAACTGAGCGAGGCCTTGGTTTGAATGTTAAGGTTCCCACTACCACCTGCCACCTGGCGCCGCTTACCCTCACCCTCGACCGATTCTCGCACCGTGCTGCGGAGAGTTTGGGTACTTTCAGAACGGACCCTATATATATATATATAAAAATCACAGCCAAATTTGATCCACTACTGGATGAGGCCTCCCCCCAGGAGGAAATTGGTCTACTGCTCCCACGCCGACCAGACTGGTTGGTACATATATATATATATATATATATATATATATATATATATATATAGTAACGGCCAGGCACGTAGTCAAGGGAGACGAGTGGGACATGTCCTCTACCCGAAAGTTGACAAACCACAAAAAGTGAAAAGAAGTAAAAGCACTAAAAGCAGGAGGACAAGAGAAAATAAAAAAAGGAGAAAGGGCAGAAATAAACAACTCTGACACACGCTAAATTTTAAACTTACAAAATCGTTTTAAAGTTCAGTCATAAAATAAGCGTAAGTGTAAACGAAAGTTTACTGTTTGCCCAAAAGATCTCACGCAGCATCTGCTCTTTTGTTTACATAAATAAGCAGCCTCCCTTTGTTTCGTTTTCTGTGCAGAAGATTCCGGAAGTTATGCGAACGTGTTCTACAGCCACGAGCCATTCATCGCAGTATTGTCAGGAAAAGCCATGACGTCGAGACGTCCGAATGTTTAGTACAAGAATTGCTAATGATTTATTTTTAAGGATGGTTTGAAGTGGGATAACAATTCTTTATCTGTGTAATAAGTGTTCCAGGCGAAACTAAAGAAACACCTAAATACCTCTAACCTGCAGTAGCAATAAACGTTCTTCGTAAACACTATTTATTTTGAATACAGTGTTCTAGGCATCCCTCAACATTCTTGTAATAAACATTTTAAATACCATGTTATCTACTTGGTTAACCAGGCGGCAGCTCTACACAACGGTTCAACATGAACAATCCCAGCCAGCTATGAGCAAGTGCCAGAAACCTTAGCTCTTTCTGTCAATACTGCTATGGGACACTCCACACGAGCCCTGCTGTTCCAGATCTCTCGCAAAATAGTTGCTGCGTAATGGTTCGATGATTTAGAGAGATCACAAGCAAGAGTACTCTGTTTGAAGGACAACAACTCCATCTGTCACGGAGAAATATAAACGCCACGTATTAAGAGATAACAGATTCTCTAGAGATGCTCCTTCCAAAAAAATGCCGAGGAAGAAAAGCTGAAAGATCTTGCAAAAATTGAGTCCTATTGAGTCACTTTTGTTTCTGAACCTAGTATCAAAGCCGAGTACATCCTGTGGTGTGAAGAATGGCGTGCAGAACCAAAACAAACATCTGGATATAATGGATGTACTGAATGCATGTGATCCAGCCTTCTCTCCGTCAATCAGAAAGCTACCCCGAATCTTCACTTGCTTGCCGTTTCAACAGTATCGGTGGAGAGATCCTCTTCTTCATTGAAAAGACTCAAATCATATCTCCGAAACAAGATGCGTGGTGAGCGGTTTACAGGACTTTTACTCTCCAACAATTCCCACTCTCCAATCTCCAACGCAATCATTCCCACTTATTGCCTGATGTTGATAAGAATGATCGAAGTTATGGCTACCAGCGGAGGGAGAAAAATATTTTCTTAAGAAAACTTTCAAAATTGAGCTAAAGTACTAACAGGAATAAAGAACTCTCACTGTAACTACAGTTATCAATAAGTAATAAATTGTTTTTTAATGCTTTCAGGTGTGTAATTCCCAGTTATAACGAGTAGGCTGGTTGGCTGTGAATGAAGTCAGTAGCGGTGTGAGTTTTTCTCCGAGCCCCTTCCACCAAAATTTGAACACCTGGGGGCCATTAATCTTAATTTTGACGTTTCTCACGACCTCTGGTGACCCCTACCATATGGAGCTTCCGGTCCTGAAGGGACCGACCGTGGGAAACAGCGGCCACCCCCCGACTCTTCCGGTCTGATAACGCATATATGTTGCTTATAGGGTCGTCAGTCTCCACGTAACTATGTCGAAGGCAAGTGCTACTGAAGTTGTTATTACTCCGCCCCCTGAGGAGCCCTGCAAATGCTCTCCGCGCTGGGTGGATGAAGCCTGCATATACTCGATCATTGAGGACTGGTTTCCCGACCATGCCATGCTCTGTGAAGGGTGCTTTAATAACTGTACTACTCCATGCAATCATATCTGCTTTGAACATCGTGGAGGCTATACATTTCCAAATACCTCAGCTTACGAGATAAATAGACTGAATGAAGAACGTACGAAATTGATACTGAAAGATCCAGGGACTGTACAAACACTATTTCACTTGTATTTGGAGAAACATCCAGCAGGAGTTACGCTGAAGGAAAACTTTGACTGGGGCATTCGTCATATACTAAGAACGTGTCCCTGGGAAATGATGACATTACTCCGTGCCAAGGACCGTGCTTCCCGTGAAGACCCTGTGGTGTAGTGAATTATGGCTCAGTGTTTGAAATGTAAGGGCGAATATATAGTGGACAAGTGTATTTTGAAAACTATAAGTGCATATTTAAAAGAAAATCAAATTCAATGTAGTGAATGTAATTTACATAGTGTGCATGAGTGTATGTATGTATGGAACACAGGAACAGTAATCGCACAACATGTCGAAACTCATATTAATCACCCTGAGATTTTTCAAGACTATTATGAACATTTTCGGCAACAGGGTCATTTTCATATTGGGAAAACACGCTGTTTAAAGTTTGTCATCAGTTCATAAAAGACCCAGAGTGTATTGCTCAGTTAATACCGTTGATTCTTGAGCAACAAAATCCTATTGGTTCTGGTTTACTAAGCACAAGGCAGTACATTCTTGATTTTCAGGGATTCAAAATTTCGTCGAATGAATACATTATGCGAGAATTTTGTCTAGTTGCATGTGATGCAACTCTATTATTTCATTGTATGGTAAAATTACCTTGTGAAAGTTATGATTTACCGGCTGGATATCAGAGGCAAGTCGAATGGTTAACTCGCAATTTGCACGGATTACACTGGGACACTACGAATGGATATACTATATCCCACATCCGCCATATTGTTTCACAATGTTGTGAAATGGGTTCCGTCTTTTATTGCAAAGGTAGTGAAAAGATGACATTATTACAGAAACTATTCCACATGGGAAACATTGTGAATGTTGAAGATCAGGGATGTCCTGCCTTACGAGCATTAAGTTTCAAACTCAATACTTCATGTTGTAATTACCACCAGCCAGTGCACGAGTATGCATGCGCACTGCGTAATTGTATGCAACTACAATTTTGGTTAAAGATACAAGCATCAAAAGTGATGGATGGTATATCTACAATTCATTTGTAAAATTGTACTTGCATGATAATAAATCTATACTACAAGGATATGGTGTTTGCTTTTTGTTTCATGAAATGAAACCCAAAATAAATTAGAGGTAACAGGTTTTTATTACAAATAAACTACTCTACTACATGGTACATGGAAAAGTTATTTACATTTTTGATTTGATTTTTCTGCCAGTTCTCTTATTACATATTGAGTAAATGTGGTTCTTAGGACTTCACTTCATAAAACCAACTTAAAATGATCATCTGGTACTCAACTGTCAGAAAAATCAAATCAAAAATGTAAATAACTTTTCCATGTACCATGTAGTAGAGTAGTTTATTTGTAATAAAAACCTGTTACCTCTAATTTATTTTGGGTTTCATTTCATGAAACAAAAAGCAAACACCATATCCTTGTAGTATAGATTTATTATCATGCAA
>JAGDQP010035618.1:0-12086 GCA_022664845.1 Lepisma saccharinum
CAAAACCATAGATTCCTGTGTTAATGAAGGATAGATAGCAAAATATTTTAGTAGTAAATTTGAGATTTCGTCTTCTCTTTCTAAACGTAGACCAATAAACGCATAACAATATTATTCGCTAATTGTTTGTTATTTATCAAATAAAACAAGGTATGTTTCATAATTCGATTGTTGTTAGTTTTTTCTCAAGAAAAAATTAAGTAACCCAGGTAATGTTTTTAAAAACGCATGTTGATGCTGGCGGCCATATTGGATTTTGACCCTTCGGATCACTTTTCTCTTGTGTTAACATTTCTAATGCGAATTAGCGAAGTTTTAAGTTTCTTTAAATATTAGTTTCTTTTAGTCCGGGGGGTTCATAGAGGAATACCCTAGCTCCTCCTCTAATATGTTATATGTTGTGGTAGATGTGTTGTTGCATGCAGTAAGAATTACATTGGTTCTATTGTGGTATAAAGGATGCTTGCACTTCAAGAGGATCATGGTTTGGTCAGTTCTTACATTGAGTCGATGGTTTCAGTATTAAGAAAGGGAATCTGACTGCTTATAAATGGAATGTTGGTTTGAGTTTAGTTATTGCACCAGCAAGTAAACTTGTTCGTGCACTGTAAATATAGGAGACACAACGTTCATCCAAAAAATGGAGGCAGCTGATCTGCCTCCACTTTTTGGATTAACCTACATTCAGCCAGTTTTCGGTTGAACGTTTTACTTTCCGTAAAATTTCAAAATGCGTGTATACATTACATATACTGTATATGAGTGATCCAACGTATTTCATTCAATCCAAGCATGTTTTAAAAGTAGAAAAGAATAAAAGGAAATATGCCTTTAAAATAAAAAAATAAAAAAAAAATAGTTGAAGTGGTTGGGTTTCGATCAAGGGTCCACAAGCACACTGGTCAGACGCTTTAACCACTTCACTACGAAGACAGTTGGTGTTTCTGGCTTTCCGAACGAGCTATGGTTGTACTGTGAAGGAGGTTAATTATTAACACGTTTTTGATTTTACTACGAGGAATTTCTCGTGAAAAAAAGGAGAGATGCTTTTGTTGGGAAAGATTTATACCCAACTTAATTTCTCGGTCCACTAGTGAACTATTTACTGTTCACAGTGTAAAGGCAATATAAACACTCAAAATGGCGGAACGTTCAGTGACAAGCAAGTAACGTTACTCCTGTTACTGGATTATAGAATATCCAACTAAGGCTTCATCCACAAAAGTACGTAACCTCAAAATTGCCAGATTAGCCTACACTTCGATTAGAAAATGACCGAGTTTTAAGTGTAAAATAAGTTGAACGTTCACGGACAAATCACTTTGGCCAGTTTCAACCTATTTTCAGTTAACGTTAAGCTATTACAAAGAAAGTGTTAAACTTTAAAATGGAGTTAATTTTACCAATCTTCCCACTACAAGGCTTACACTATATCCACGTTTAAGAGTAAATACAACAAAACGCTAATTTTTGACTTTTATTTCTCCATAAAGCGGAGTAACTTTCATCCATTTCGTGTTTCCAATTTTTACAGTGTGTGCATGAATGCTAACAACAGCTATTTGCATGTAATATTGATATGTACTAAAACTAACCTAATTATAATTTCTAAATGATCTTTTGTTGAGATATGGATTCAATAAAGTATATATCAAGACTGTTTAACTTATAAGTTAAGTTGTATTAGTTCGACGATCTACTAGATTTTATTACAGTACATTATTTAGAAAGTCAATATTAAATACAGTTTCATAATAAGAATTCTTGAAGTTCAGTTACTTCTTTCATTTCTTCATTATTATGTATATATATCAATATATATAGGGGCTGCATAGCAAGGGCGCCGATTTATCTGTAACTTGGTGGTGGAGGGGAGCATTCAGATATTTTTGTTGCCAGATAAGGGTCTAAGAAGGCATAAATGATACAAATCTAATTCATATTTTGCCAAATATTGTATATGCATAAAAAAACCACATATCATAGTATACATATAATAATTATGAAGGCTTTCACAGGCCCAGCTATTACAGAATTCAACAATGTTTGTATAACTTTAAAAAAATCACTAAAGCATATTATCTTCTAACTAATAAGAACAAAGTTTCTGCTGTTACTAGAAAATAAACTTAGGAAATAGCAGAAACTATTAGGCTATGCAGAGGAGTTAGTCAGCTTTTCCAAATGTGGTCCTCTTTCTGTCCGTCTCACCCTTCCGCCGCACTACTGTTTTATTGGACAAATATTGTTTTTCTTCTTTTAATTCTCTGTTCTCGAACTCGACAGGCATGGCTCAAGAAGCTTCTATCTTACCTACAGTGAGAAAAAACAATATTTGGACAAGTTGAACAAAGAAGGAAAACAGACTTACCACACGCAAAACGTGGCCCATTTCGAAATCTGTTCCCTTTTATGATTATTTGGAAACCATAGATAGAATGCTATAGAAATAACTAGTACTCGATACACCTGTAAGGTAACAGGCAACGAAAGAGTGACAACTATTTAAATTCTTCGCAAAAACATATTTGGACGTAAATCCTTCGTATTTGGACAACCCCATACTACTCTCGAAATAAATTTCTAGGTATCCTTTTCTGTAAAAGAGCACTCTGCGTAGTGTATTGATGCATTCCACACCGTGTCAGGCATAAGGAAGCAGCATGGGGAACAAAGTGAGTTGAACAACATTAGAATGCGTACTTTATCTTCAAATTACGTGCGGAAAGGAAAAGGTACTGAGACATAGTCAAGCTCGTTGGAAAGCCATGCTTTACCGTTCAATACCTCATCAAGAAACATAACGCAGAACGATTATTGGGGATTTGTTTTGGCAACTAAGGAAACTAACTGCCCGGAATGAAACCTACATTCTTCATTCTGTGAACAAAACTCAAAGAATTAGTTATAAAGATTTGGCTACTTCACTTGCTTAGGATATCCAAGTTAATGTTATACATGTGTAGATGTGAACAAAAAACTTGGGATTCAGAAGATGTGTAGCCAGAAACAAAACACACATACGAGAAAAAGCAGAAGGAAGACGTTCTAATTTCCAAAAAAATTTAAATATGAGTGCCTGGAATTTTGGATTTATTTTTCTAGGATGAGACGAAGATAAACTTATATTGTAGTGATAGATATCAGGACGTGTGGCGAGGGAATAATAAAGCTTTCAGATAGCAGAACATTGCTTCAACTGGTAAAAATGTTGGATGGTCTGTTATGATTTGGGGATGTGTAATTACAAATGGAGTGCAAATACAGGCATCACCCAGCCTAGTGTCACGGTTCCGCCAGATACGGATGTGGCCATCATGATGATGCAGACAGAAGCGGAATTCGTCTGAAAAGAGGATGTCCTGTCATTCGGCTCTCCATGCTCGACACCACTGTACTCGCTCATACCTATGAAGCCTCAGCAATGGGGGCAGTGCAAATATTCCCCACTCTGTCAGACGATGTAGAACTTTGTGGGCACACTGGGCGCTGTGCAACATCCACCAGTGCGTGTGGCAGTGTTCGGGGTGTGGCTGTTCGATCCGCCAGAGACATGCTAACAAGCTATCTGTTCTCGCGGCCCGTGGTATGGTGCGGTCATTGAAATCCGGCAAGGTGGAATCTGCTGGCAGGGTTGTCATATTCGACGACAAGGCATCTTTCGACCATATAATACACTTTTGTCACATCATCCATTACTGTACTGTGGCTCTCTGGCCTGCTTCCTATTACTGTTCCTAGATTACATACCCGGCTCCCCTAATGCGTCACGGAACTGTCGTGCGAATCAATTATTTATGTTTCCCTGCTCACCGTATTCTAAATTTTGCATTAATCCGATGTCTTCTTCGTGGTGTTTCATTTTAAATTGCGAGGAGCGTAGTTTCCTGAGAGCGAATGGTTTCTAAACTAAATCCAAATAACAATGAAATAGGTTTATTCTGCAGTGTTTTGCAAGATCTTTGCAAAATTAGGATTTCCACTCAATCAAAATAAACAAATGGATCGCTATACTTTGCTTTCTAGGTTTCTTGATCCGTGCGTCCATGTCTAGAAATTAAATATCATTAACCGTAAAGTGTAGAGACGTTCCTAGGGTGTCGTTGGAAAAGTCTTGCCAGACTAACTCAGAGCCGTCGTAACATTCTTATTGGATAAACAGTAATGCTTGCGTGGCTAAAATGTTATCAAGAGACCGCAGAGGGTTTGCGATTGTTTGTTGAATCGCAACTCTTACCTTGTTTCTTTCTCGATATTTCATTGCTCCGTTTCTTCCTGAACTCACGTTTCTTTTTCTAACTGTCACCATAGTAACGGTATTTTTTCATTTCTCTTCCAATTCAACTAACATCACCGCTTTAACCACATCCACTTTAACAACTCCAGACATCCACTTTAACAACTCCAGAAAATTACGCACCACACAATGCGCAGATGTAAATAAAAAGAATTAGAAATGGATATAACTTATTTTGCACGAAACAGTTTTTTAGATGTAATATTTTTTTGCATTAAATGCCAATTTTTCATCTGTAAAATGACAGTTACATCTTTTTCTGCACAAAATGTTGTAGTTTTGTGTGTAGAACACCTTTCAAATGAATAGTAGCGATAACTTTTTCTCAAAAATGGATATAACGTGTCTTCGCATTTACGCTTGTAACGATCACATGACAAGAACGCAAGCACGTTCTTATCATGTAATCCATACACATGTAGTTATGTTCAAACATCAACAGAAACTCATTTTCAATGGTCAGGATCATTTGAGACGAGTGTGTTTCACACTTACTTTAATTGATCTCTCGCCTGCAGCATAGTTGGTTGTTAAAGTATGATTTGTTAGTTGGTATTACTTCATTAATCATTACTACACCCGTAAGAAAACAGATCCAATGAGTTCGAGAAATTTATTTTGGTGTTATCTGTTGTAAAGTTACATGTAAAATTATAACGAAGTTGTTTTTCAATATTTTCGAAGTGAAAATCCGGAAGATTCTTTCGTTGGACCGGAAGATACAAGAGTGAAATTACATCTAAATCTGAGAGCCAGAAGCGCGTAAGTCGAATTTTCGGCTAAACGTGACCAATGCAGTTTTGCACAGTATTCGGAAGTCCTCAATATAATGGTTGCTCGGTTCTTATTGTGAACATGGTAATCTATATATTAAAAATGTTTGCGAAAAAAGGCTTTGTCCAGTCCGTTCTACTGCACCGATTTTGATCATTCTTTTTTCGTATTTCCGGATTATCACGTAGATGAGCCATCAAGAAGCCGCATTCCTCTCCGTCAAGTCTAAACTGAAGAAGAAGTATTTGAGTGTTCTCCCCTACACATTTAAGAGTCTGGTTACGATAAAGGGGGCGCAGCCCCCTAAAATTTACCAAGTTAAGGTCGCAGCCCGCCACGTGGAAGTGAGTATTGTTGAATGGCCCAATGACTGTTGTCAACATATTATATTCACCTCGCACCAACGGGCGGGTACTTTTGCTCGTAATTATGTAAATAAGTTAGTCAATTATGTAGTTTGTCCGTTTAGTTTCTGTATGAAAGAAAGGAGTGTCTTTTTCTGTTTCTTGAAAAACAACGATTTATGACTTAGGCGCTTCTAAATCTTAGGAAAACTGCACCTAATAATAAAGTTCTGTATTTGGAAAGATCCTGGATCGTAAGATTTGCACGTATGATCCTATATCCAACCAACTTAATTTCCATGTTTGTCATTTCAAGCCTCAGAATATACACAATCAATTGGAACTGAAGTGTTAACAATCTAGTGGTGTTTTCAAACATTTTACATGTAAAAAAATAGATGTTCGTGTATCACACTGGTAAAGTTATAACAGCCTGTGCGGTGTTAGCTTCAGCAACGCAGCGGGCAAGCTCGATACTGAGAAGCACGGTAAAGTAAAAGACGTTAGGCGAAGGGACCACGTTCCTTCAGGTTTCGTTCCTGGCTAAGAGAAACGGTCGTCCGAAAGGCATTATTCCTCAAGGGTGCGTGAGAAAACTTACACGGAGTGGTTTTCGTTCCTATCACATACAAATAGTCACCCAACTGCGTAGTTCCCCACATGTGGAGAAAAAAGTACATGAGCAACTGTTTCTGATCCTGTTCTAAAAATCGGTCGCCCGCGGCCCAGATATTGGAAAGGAAATAGAAACACAGCAATTCCGAACTTCAGAAAGAGACAGTCTTCCACAGTGGGTTCTCACTATTCAAAGGAAGGTATTTGTATCAAGCGCTGGACGGAACAATAAAAGAGACTTCATTTCCGAGATCCATTCCTGACGAGAGTAGCGATCTGTCGGGAATTCCCTCGAGATTGAAAAATAATGTACCAAACTAGTTTATTTCAACAACGTGATATAATCACTTTGTTGCGTTCTGGATTGTGTTACATGCACTATCGGGTCATTAGAGAGCATTACATATATTATTTTGGCCGTTGGATTACAACATTAAATAACAAATAAACTAAGCATTAGTTGAAGAAAAGATTACATCAATGTTCATTGATTTGCAGTGTTCATTAAATGAAACATTTTTTTAAAATATTATACAGTAAAAGTATTAAAGTAAATTAAGAAATGTCACTGGCTAACGCGCCATCTCTGGAGCTATGCAGTTACTGACACTACACACAACGAATAAGCATGTACTATACGGGCAAGTGTTTGGCACTGTTACAAAGTCTATAATGTTCTTTTCTAAATTGAGTATCGTATTTTCGTTTTCATGAATTCTGACGCTCGTCGAGGTAAAGAAAAATCCATAAGTAACCTTTCTGGGCTAACTTGTAGTAATTAATGACCTTGGATTGTCTTGATTTGTGATGTACCTAGTCTGGTCATAAGTCCTGTCCCAACTGCAAAAGACTATAACAAGTAAAATACGCGGAGGAAAATGAACATGTTTTGCGAAATAAAACAACGAGAAGTGACAATCAATTGGAAACAACATTTATTCAAAATGGTTTCTTCTTGCCTGGACACAGGCTA
This sequence comes from Lepisma saccharinum, assembly GCA_022664845.1. Lineage (NCBI taxonomy): Eukaryota > Metazoa > Arthropoda > Insecta > Zygentoma > Lepismatidae > Lepisma > Lepisma saccharinum. The sequence goes on from JAGDQP010035618.1 coordinate 7,004, forward strand.
GTAAACGACGAGGCCAATCATCAATGGCAGTACGCACCACATTCATGTGTATGTTAGCCACTGCTTTCACTATAGCAGTTTTCAAGCGGTCCAAAGTTATGTGAGTTTGAGAACACACCTTCTCCTCCAAATAGGACCAGATCTTGTAGTAAAGAGGATTTAAGTCTGGACTGGACGACGGCCATTCTTCGGTGGTAACGAACGCAATGTTGTTGCGACGAAACCACTACTGAGTCGACTTCGCCTTGTGAGCTGGTGCTGAGTCCTGTTGGAACACCCAAGGCCTATTTTGAACAGAGTGTTGCCAAGAGGTTTCACCACCTTGTTGAGAATGTCCTCCTGGTACACTTTGGCACCTGTTTTGACACTTTTTTGACAAAACTGGACTCCAGTTGGACCCCAGTACGACACACTCAGCCAAACCATCACTGATGCGGGGTGATGACCTTGCTTGACTCGGGGAACTTGTTCACATGCTGCAGCACTGGCTGTAGCATACACTCTATCATTCTGGTGGTTGAGATGTTCTTCAACAGGGAAAATTTTCTCATCTGTAAACAAGATGTGTCGATGCTTGTTATCCGCGTACTGCTGCAGGAGTAACTTTGATCTATCACGTCGCATTCTCATCAAGCGCTGATTTAACATATGGCCTGCCCTTCTGCGATAGGCATGCAGTCGTATGTCTTCATTGATCGCACTTTTCATTGATGATCGCCATATGTTTATTTGCAGGGCCATGAGTTTCTGCTTACGGATCGGATTTCGGGCGATTCGTGCCTTCACTGCCTTAACGACAGATGGTCTCCTAACCGAGCGAGGTCTACCAGTGCGAGGATTTTCATTATATCGTTGTATGGTGCGATAAACAAATTTTTGTGTAATGTTCAGTTTCCGCAGTACTTAAAGATAGTCGTCGGAAGGTGTCCGCAGTTGTGTAAGGCCAGAACTGCGATACGATCCTCTTTCTTTCCCCATTCCATTTTCCCCCTGTAAGAAACAAAGGAAAACAATAGTGTTGTAAGTTCAACCAACGTTACATCAATGCTGGGCTATTTTCATACACCATTCCCAACTACTGGAATTTCTCGTACACGTTTGGGTCAGAACTTATGACTCGACTAGGTATTAAGTTCTGAAATCCACAGTCAGAAGGAATTCAAACCAGGGGACAATAACCTAAGGCGTTAGAGCACACTACCATTGCGGTCATCAGCTATGGACCAAAGTTTTCTTTACAGAATATTTCCCAATTTGAAGATGTGTCCCTTCTGTGTGTTACGTTTATGAACGAAAATGATAATTAGGATCGATAACTCCCATTGGGTTACAAAAATATCCCTCTCCGGGATAAAACGATGGGAAATATAGAACTTGGTGAGATTTTTGGACTTTGAATTTTTTTTGGTGAGTTTTTTTTTCAATATGACGTTGCTTTAGCTAAATACTCCTATCAGGACAATACGAGGGTTGGGGAGTAAGTCCTGGCAACCGATTAATATTTCGACAATCGAAGGATGTATAAAAATGTGTTATATACAAATGAAATAGTAACCATAATGGATATTCTGTTGGTCGAAATCATGAAAGAAAACCCAAGCAACCCTGTGACATAGACATGCACTAATGCACATATTACAAAAATTCGTTTCATTATGACAAGCCCTCAAAATAATATCCCGCACTGTCCACAGCACGGAGCCAGCGATGCGGAAGACGTTGAATACTATCGGACGCACCAACCTCTGCACCATCCTTCAGCTGGGTGATTTGTTGGCACACAGCATTTTCAATGTCCAGACGGGTCGCAAATCGTCTACCACGCAGTGGTTTCTTCACCTTGGGGATGAGGTCAAAACTACACTTTGACAAATCCGGCATCGTGCTGTGAACAGTGCGGGAGATTATATTGAGGGTGTATCATAATGAGACGAATTTGTGTAACATGTGTATGTCACAGGGTTGCTTCGGTTTTCTTTCATGATTCCTACCAAAAAATATCCATTATGAATACTTTTTCATTTGTATATAACACATTTTTTATACATCCTTCGATTGTCGAAATATTAATGAGTTGCCATGACTTACTCCCCAACCCTCACGTTTTCCACAAAAATAAGTCATGTTATTGTACTTATCTTTGCTAGTTAACAAATAAATACGATGTTTCAATATATTTAGTTTTGCAATAAGAAAGAAATTGCTCAGGATAGAATCCTATGGAGAACGTTTGTTACTGCGGCGATGAACTTGCGAGTCCCGTAAGGCATAGAGTAAGTAAGTAAGCAATAAGAAAGTTGATAATAAAAACGCGTCAAAACTTGTGTCATAACTGTACATTGAGGGAATATTTTAATGCAATCCACATTTATCGCGACTAGTCTAGTCGGTGGTACGTGTGCGTTCAAATTGTCAGTTTGGTGGTCCGCTGCAGTGAAAAGTTTGATAAACACTATTCTATATGTTGCCGTCATACGGAAAAATGTACTCCCTTCGTCGGACATCGGGTGTAAACACCACCACCACTACTACTATTACTGCTACTACTATTACTGCTACTACTACTAATAATAACAATACCTATCTTAGTAAGTATTTTTTAAGGTATCAGATAGCATTTAGTGAAGTACCAAAGTGTTTACTAATATATTCATTGCAGGAAAGGACAGAGAGAGAGAGAGAGAAAGAGAGAAAATAACTCTATCTCCAGAACGAACACATTTACGGCATAAGCGTTACTGTTATATGCAACTATATGATCTCATTAATTGTAAGCGGTTGATTAACATCTCCGGTTGTTGTTGTTTCAACAAAACAACGCGACTGTTATATTCTGTGTTCAGTTTCTTTTTTTCAGTGGTTCTTCCAATGGATAGTAGATGGCATTCGTGTACATGCACTTATAATTTCGACCTCCACAATTGCCGAATCATCCCGAGTTATGGAGCAACCTCAAACGTTTTTTTTTTCTTCTATTTCAGTTTCACAAAATCCTGGCTTTTTTTTCTCTCTCTCTCGTTTGCCAGTGGACTAGAGATGTTATTAGAGTTCCATTTCCCAAGTGGATACCATTATTCTCGTGGATATGAAAACGCATCAGCAGTATAATACATCTATGAAATTGTGGTTCTTAAACGAATGTACAGCCATATACGCTGATAACTTTCAATGAATGTCTGATATTAAATGTGCATTTGTAATCCACTCATCGCCACAAAAGCACTGTTCAACTAAAAAGGCAATTTCAGGGGACAAAAGGTTTTTTTTTATTCTGTGGAAGTTTTGTTTCAAAATGAACTATAAATGGCTATAATCCATCTGTTTAGTGGGTCACTTCAGTTATTGAACCAAAAGTCTCTTTATTGTATAGTAAACAGTGACAAGGCTATAAATGATAAAACCACGGGGGTACTCTCCATAATATGACTTCCTAGTTCCCAGTTAATATGATCATTATTTTAAAAAAAACTGTCGCCAGTCTCCTATTTACTCCGTTCCTATGTTCTGCTTTCGGGGCTTTGTTTACCTCCAAATATGGATTGTCTGCCTCACTCTATATACCCTCACTAAATAGATAGATAGATGTGTTAATCAGGAAAGATACATTTAGAAATGAGATCTCACTTTCTCCTGCATCCTGACCCTGAAAAGAATGCCAATCTGTAAGCAACAGTTTTCATAGCGATATCCACTTCGGAGCAATACAGATCAAGTGGCTCTAGCTTAATTGATAGAGCTTTGACTTCGCCTTAAGAAGATTCTGGGTTCGATACCAGCGACCTACCATTCTGACTGAGGTCGTTCCGGCTTTTTTCTCAGTCTCACTAAGCAAATTTCTTAATGGTACTTTGTACTTAGTGTCTGGTCAACTCCATCCTGCATTCTTTCCTTTATTCTTTCTCGGCCCGAGTCATAGATGCCTAAAGACTAGAGCCTAAATAACATTCAAAAATAGGAGTATTAGAAAGGCCTTTCAGCTAGTGACAAACGTCAATCAGAAGCCATCACATCCCGTTATCATAGTAATAACAGCCAAGTATACAGTATTCTTAATTCTGTGTAGGAATTTCAAGCTGACTTGAGGAAAGCTAAGAATAGGCCTACGCCCCCAGGACTGGACCAGAAATATTATGGTATGTTTCGACACCTTCTCTTTCTACGTGGTGTTATTTGCTAAATTTCTACAAAAAATTAAACCAGACAAAGACAACCTAACTTCAGTTATTGTTTTATTGCTGTAGCACTAGTTTTTGAAGAGAATTGTGAATCGACGTTTAATGTGGTATTCGGAAACCTCAATTGTGTTTTCAGCGACTAATGGGACCTCTCAGACATTAGCGACCGATAATAGAACACCAGTGGCGCAAGTAAGGGAGATATGGGGGATATATCCCCCCACCTTGACTCCATTTTTTTGTACTTGGAATGAGAGTATTTCCACAAGAAAAGAATTAAGTTATGTTTGGAAACATACAATTGTTGGTTAAAATATATAATTAATTGTAAGAGCGGTAACAGCACTATAGATTAAGCCCGTCTCGATATACCGTAATTGTTAAGTTTATTCATAAACAGACAAGGGTCGTTAAGGAGTTTTTGCCTGACTAAATGCAGGTGAGTTATTTCTGCATTGATATTCTTTTTATATTTATTCGTATTTAAAATAAAGATCATTTAGCTTTGATTTGTGCCCGGTTGCTAATCTAAATTCCATCCCATAAAAAGAATATCTTAAAGAATTACACTAGAGCAAATTAATCTCTAAACAATAGAATATCAAATCATTGGAAACAAATCTAAACATTCTTTATTTTGGCATTTCTCTAGTTCCATAATCACTCACATATCTAACTAATATTGCATCGATCACACATCTTACATATGGCTTCTTATTTCTTAGTTTCATGAACACATATCACATTAGCACATTCCAAAATTACTTACGAAACAATCAGATTCTATGATAAAGATCACGGCGTCCATTCTTTACGTTCATATTACATAAACGAATATCTATTAATTTCCAACAAGATATATGACATATCGTAAATTATTATTTAATTCCTCATCTGTAATAATATAA
>JAGDQP010035619.1:0-19491 GCA_022664845.1 Lepisma saccharinum
AATTTCTCAGCTCTGCATCAACTTTGGATTATTCTTGTGTACAGGTTTATATTGGTTTATATTAGTTATTACATCATTTAATTATATCCATTACGTAGTTTAATTATATCATATACAGTATTTTACTTTGCCATCTCGTAGCTTACGTAATGTTCCTATTTGAATTTTACGTCTCATACCCAATATAATCAGAATACAGAAAACAGTAGCACTTCTAATTTCCTCGTTGTATTTACTTTAGTAAACCCCGTTATATCAGTTGAGCACAATATTTGTACATAAAGTAATCCTAAACATATGAATTTCATTTCAAACCGGGATGCCTTTTCGATACTACCCTAAATCCTAACCTGATGATTTATTAGATAATTTTGTTTGGCTTTCGTTAAATAGAACGAAGATCGTTAGGCTACCTTTTATTTATCCCCCCGTACATCAATAAACCATAATTTGATCGCACCCAAGTCAATGACTGGTAAGGTTACCGTTACAAACTGTATGGACAAAAAAGTGGGTATCATGCTGAACATTGATTGTTTATCGTATTGCTATTTTCACCCCCTTCGTTGAATCATGTTTATTAATATCAATTAAGGTAATGAATCAGTAAATTGTCGATCTCATAAAAATCTTAGCAATGCACGCGGTGATCGCACGCGTGTGTAGCCGCCCTAATATTTTCGGGCGAATTGTACGATTATCGATAAAATGTTGATTTTTCCCCCACCGTTTCAGACCATCATGAATCCAGCAGTGTATTAATCATATCTGTGCGATTTGTAGTTGCAGAGATCTAGGGGGACAAATGATGATGTTAAACGATTGAAAGGACCTAGCAGTTTCTCGGGCGAATAGTAGGATTATTCTACTCACTCTTATCTTTTTGCTTTAATGTGTGATGAAGCTGTAATCTATACTTATGAACATGTGAATTGATTGTTTTAATCAGTCAAGAGCAGCATTCTGAACAAATTAATTCGTGTGGAGTTCGGTAATTGGTATTTTCATTATCTTTGTATGTGATTATTTTCTGTACAAAAGTGGGCAATAACTAAAATGTCACATACCTACGTACATTAATTTCTATAAATCATTCTGGTAGAAATTTCAACTATTTTTTTCTTAATATTTAACGTAACAGTTATTCATTCAATGTAAATATAATTTAGAAATAGCAAAACTCTAATGTTACGTACACCAATTTCGCATTTGTGGTATAACATCGATCTGTTTCCATATTAGAATTATTTTCATTTATCTCATTTATTGGTATTCTATATTTGCTAACTAAAGCTTTTTTATTACTTTAAAATCGTAATGTGTTTTCTCTATTTCAGAATATTATTTCTAATCTAAACCCCAAACTAAGAATGTAACAAACTATGTTAATATCATTTTAATATTCCTGTTCTTGTACTGAAACCAAAAAACCTGCGTACCCATTTCAAATGAGTCAAAAGACGGCAACTTGTCGAGACAAGACCGAGACTAACATGTCGAGACCGAGACCAAGACCAGTACTTTCAAGTCGAAACGAGACCAAGACCAAGACCGGAATTTTCAGAGCGAGACGAAACCAAGACCAAGACCATCTTCAAAAGTTCGAGACGAGAACGAAACTGATGTCAGTCTCGGATACTATCCCTAAAGCTATGCCATGAGTATGAAACCAAAAGTATTAGAAATGAGGATTTAGAAACCATCAGAACTAACAAAAGATGAACACACCACCAAATCTACTAGTTTTACACAAAATGTACAATGAAACACCTATATACATTAGAAAAGAAAAACAACTTGTTTTGTTTCGTGAAAGTCTAGGTGACAATTATGATGCAGATAATTTGTTATGGGTAACCAGACGAAAGCAAACTAATGATTACTCGAGAATAAGACTCACACACAAACAGGCTTCTGTAAGTCGAAATTTTATGTAAACTTCGAATATACAAAGTTAAATAAATTTCAATTTGTCCAGTACTTTAAAGAAATGTCGTGGCTTGAGTCACTTCAGTCGTAACTCTAATGTAAGGAAATCCACTTGGAAGCAGAAGGCCTTATAAGTAGGGTCCGAGGGAAACCGAAGAAGTTGTCAAACTGTTCCAGTATATCTGTCACAGTTCCAGTTTCTTTATCAGACTAGTACCTCTTGTGTTATAGGCTGTCCTGATATGACATCTGTCTGACAGCGTTCGCAATTATATTTATTAGAAAATGGACTTCTCCGTTTTCACACTCCTTATATATTTAAAATTTGATTGTGTGTGTCAGATCAAAATATATATATCGTGTTTTTTTTTAATATTAGCTTTACTGTTTCTCGTTACGTAGAAATGTAACATGACACACTGGAGAATTCTACCTCTTACGTCATTCAACGAAACTCGTCTTCTGTTTAGTTTGACGTAAGCAATTGGTAGTAGCTCAATATCTCGCTATGTACGTTTCTTTAGAAGACAAAATACATGAAAAAGAAAGAATATTCGCATATACAAACCTACCGTGAAACTTGAAAAAGTTAAAACAACAAATACCTATCTTTAACAGCAGAAATGGCTTAAATGTATGACATGGCATTGCCTCAATTTATAATGCTCTTCTTATCACTATTTTATGTCAGATTTGCTGTTGTCATTGTGGCGTTATTCGTCAGTTATACTTTTTTCAACCTTTTTTCTTTCTCCGGAGGATGATCGAATCCCTATCAAGAAACATGTTTGCTTTTACTTCTACGAAACGGAATACTAACTTCAAAAAAATAGTTTCAACTTACATTTTTGTTCTTTACATGCTTTTTTTCTACATATTCACGGCAAAGAGTCTCGTCGTTTCAACTCAACGGAGTTCAATAGATAGTTAATAGAGGACAGTGTCATGAAACCCACTACGGAAGAAAAACAAGACGCGAAGTTTAGGCTACATCAAAAAGTGATAAATTTATCACAAGCTGGGACAGTGAATATTTCTCATGTCAGTCCTTTCTTTGTTTGTAATTTGTTTTGTGTCCTAAAAATTCATTGCAACGTGTTATGCCACCGTATACATTAAAAACTTTGTGAAGTAATGCATGTAAAGACTTGTTAAAGTGCCGAGTACGGTACCTTGAATATATTGCTAATCTTTGCAGTTTAAATTCGATTCAAATATAAGCTGTGAAACCAGGTTTATTGCGGTGGTTAATACGATTCAAGGGTGATACGAATTTAAACCTAAATTCCATATACAGTGAATACGGGGGACGAAAACTTACACAGTTGATCCAATTGATATCCCTCCACACTGCACGCAGCCAAACTCTTTCTCGTTTTTCATGCCTCCGCAGGGTAACAAGTATTTTGTTAAAGAAACTTCGAAGGCGTCACTCTCGGAACTTGATAACGAAACGTGTAAAGATACATAACCGAACCTGACCTAAGCTAACGTCCGCTAACCCATGGTCACTAATCTAAGATACTCTAAGAAAAATGCAGGAGAGCAATTATTAATAATAAATATGAACAGATAGAAATGTATTTTGAAATTTAAATAAAAACGAAAAAAGGTTTGCTCCCGTCGGGATTTGAACCCGGGTTCTTTCACTCATCAAGCCAACGCCTTATAACTACTTTTTTTTAAACTCCTTTGTTTAATTTCCTGTTACATTACATTTATTTATACCATTTTGACCTTTAGTTATGCGTTTATTTTACTTATCCTAACTATGGACAATACATTTAAAATCACATCCATGCCCGAAGCGGAATTCGAACCCGCGATCCTTGAGTCACCAGGCCAGCGCACTAGCCAGCACGACCACCCGGAACGGCACTACTGTACCATTGTAATGCCTTGCAAATGATGATCTGGAAATTGTATTTACAGTACACAAGTGTAACGTAACAACGCTACGAGATTTCATCGGGGCGCGTTGATGACACGGCCTCGCTTCATATTCCGATCAAAAAAGCTCTCAGAAAAATTTATTGACGTACATATAGAACAAAGGAACTATATCCAAATACACAATTTCTTTTCATCTATTTATGCTATCGGTTCTTAACAATACAAATTAACCAACTACAGCCTGTAGCTCAATGACAAGCAGTTTCTGATAGTTTACGTCATAACATGGGGGCGGTTGATTTAAGGGCATGAGTGGAAATGTTTGGAAACAAGGCTTGATATATCTTGAAAAACAGAACACAGAAAGAAAAGAAAGTGTTTTCCCAAATCTGCTTTAGCGGAAGACTTTTACTGCAAAAAAAAAAAAAAAAAAAAATTATACCAGAAATATCCATTTATATATTTTCAGTAAAGTTCATAAAGTTGTACTTCTATGTAATGTAAAGAAATGATTCAACGTAGTACTACTCTTTCCTAATGATGTGATTCCAACTACATACTTTAATTTATTTCTACACTTTTAAGGAGTAAAGGGAGGAAAAAATCAAGAAGAGGGAAGTTTAACTTAAAAGGGGAAGGGTTAGGTGTGATGTTTGGCCTTTTCATCCCTGAGAATAAAAAGATCTAACCTGACTACTAACGTCCCGGAGCTTTGAAAAATTACAAAGCACGTTAAAACGCTGAACATGACTATAAACGTACAAGAGACAATTTATTAAAAATATAAGCATTGAGATGTTTTCTTAAAGAAAGAAAATAAATGAAGTTGATCTGCACGGTGATTGAATTCAAGCCAAGCACGTTAAAACATTTAAAATACTTATAAAAATATAAGGGATACATTATTGATAAGTAATATTTGTAGCCCAGTTGCAAATCGTAGTATTTCCACTGCCATTTTTCCAGAAAATGAAAAAAAAAATTGGCAAACACTTTGCAGGCTTTTACTGCAAAACGGAACTGGAACAGTGAACGAACGCTATGCGACCTAACTTCCTGGGTCCTTGCAGAGCTAACGTGATTGCAATGCTGACAGGGCTATTTACGTGTCTTCATTAGAGTCATGGCTTGGCGTTCCTATAGCCACAGCATTTTAAAAGTAGGGAATAGGTATTGAGGTCTCTTAATAATTGTTATTTAAGTGAGAGCTACAAATGCGTTGTGAACTATATTTTACTCCAAAATGATAAACATTCACAAATTATTTTGTAAAAAAATGTTTAATAAAGTTACCTATATTTCACACTTAACATTTTCAGTTCTTTTGTATAACGGGGCATAAATAGTAATAGTATATATGTAGTAGTAACACAAAGTAAACTAACTCAGCAACAAACAGAAATAATAAATGGCCGAATAGTTTTAAGTAGGATTCCTGACTTCATTGACTAGGGAATAATCAAAGTGTAGCCTTTAGGGCATAAGTAAATAATGTACGCAAGAACACAACTCAAATTCTGGTTCATACGATATCATACTATGCTAATCCTGGATCAGTGCAGTAGTGCAGAACTGAACGTGAGACTTCTTTTGTACTGAAGTATTAGGAATATAAATTAGTGATATCCTAATAATAGAAGTTAGCTTAGCTGATATCCAAATAAAGAAAACAGTAGTAGCTATGAATTCCTTTGAGATGGCCTTTATTCTATAACCTAGCCCAATGATATGCTTAGGTTAACTTTCGTTCTTATAAGAAAATATCTCACATTAAAACAACGTGATCTTTTCGACAATAAATGTGAATTCATCTGCACATCTAATATTTTCACTATCAGAGAAAATAATATCCATCTAAGATGCTAAATATCCATAAACGAGAAGTATTGTTATCAACAGCGCAAACTGGTTATTGACATTGTTCCAAATTACATTGATCTAAAATGCCAAATTACGCGTTTAATCTTTTAACATTTAAATGTGCTTATTTCAAGACTTTTGATATAAACTTACTTATGACATATAGTCTGTAGAAATACATCAATTAAGAATCATATAATTTCCATTTACTATCAGTGAATCTTTGAACACAATTTCATAGGTTAGTTTCTTTTCGTATTCGTATTCTTTTCTTCTTACGCGGTAGCAGTATGTTAGTTTCAATCAGTTCATTTTAACAAAAAATATCAGAATGTTCTTCTTCTTTTAATCATGTGTGCTATTACAATATTTTGATCCATAAATCTTGAATTCAGTTAAGTAGTCCTTTTGCACATTATTAACATTCTATCATGAAGGAAGTTTTTAACCATCCCAAGTAATTAATATATATTTCCATATGAACGGTGCACATATTCCCAAATTACTCATATAATGAATCTCGCCTTTTACCGTACAAATCACAGAATGTCAGCTTCCCAATATCTCATAGGATGTACATTAAAAATATTAAGTGTAGAAAACTTATTTTCCAACCATCTTAAATAAATAACCATTTTGCAAGACGCTCAACTAATAGATCTTTTTAAAGTCTGTCAACTTGGTCGACCATGGCTAACTATGGCAATGTTTGCCCTAAGTTAATCTGCAGCAAAAGTATTACATTTCAATTCAACTTCATAATTCATCTTTTACAAATTCACTCCATACTTCTTGATTTCGAGAGCCCACTGCTGTACATAGATACAATAAAAATGCATACTTCACATATTTAAAAATAGAGCACTCACATAATCAAAACATTATCATTTCTTAACCTAACAATATAAACATGATGACTATAGACAATATTATCACATTCATACAGTGCTTTCATACCACAAATTTATCTTGAATTAATTCTACAATAATTCATGATTCATTCATAACATGATTATTCAAAATACACAAAGTTTCATGAAACACACCATAACATAATAATGATTTTAAGTCAACTCATCACAATATCCATTAATCAGTTTAAGCTCCAGCACATGATCACTAAGTCTCATTAAATTCAAATTAGGTTATGTCAAAATGTAGTCATTACATTGTTCTTGCCTCATAAGGTAAATATAAAATGCTGGTTCTTGCTACTGTTTCCACTATCTTCCTTACATCATTTATCGTCTGACTGAGGAAACCACGCTGTAACCAGAAATTCCATACTGTTTTCTGTTTCATAATTGCTGGATATCGTAGAGAGAAACCAAAACAATTAGCTACCAAAACATCATCTATCGACCTCTTAACAGTAGGTGGTAACTATATCTGACTGGCCACTTCAATTTAGTTAGTTAAGTTCAGATGCAGTTAATTTGTTATATAAAGGGTGAGACATTTAGGTTATATACTTTGGTGATTTTCAAGGCCTAAATCCCTACATATCTCTACAGATTTAGATAATAGAAATAAAAGAAATAGAAATCAAAATCTTTAAGTAAAGAATTGCTTATATTTTACTTGGCCACATTATTAGTTAAATAGTAATAATGAACAACCCACATTTTCTATATTCCTTTTCTGCTTCTTTCTCTTAATTATTAGTATCTAAAATTTGTTTTGATAATAATATTTATTCTTTAAGTAGCCTGCGTCCCGCTTGCAGGTCTTCCAGTCTGAAGGAACAACTTTGGTAATTCATAGACTTAACACTTCTTAAGAAAATAGAGTACTCTTAATCTAATTATACGTATCCTTAGCTGAGTACTAAATTTACTACCTTTTTAATACGAGAGTAACGGATTATTTCAGGAGAGTTCAGAGTAGCTATTTTCTTGTTCTCAATTTTCCATTCCCTTGCTTCTCATAACCATAGCCTTTATTATCGTGAAACAAGCAGTTCAGATTGATTCCTTTTTTAACTTTTCTTTTTTAAAATACATATCATCTCATGTTTCTATGCATGAACTCTAACGATAACTTTATTCTCGTTTTTCGATGTCATCTTCATAAGTGAATAATTTAGATTATGACATTTTCTAGAGTTGATTTCTTTTGTTCATAAATCTCTCTCTCTCTCTCTCTCTCTCTCAGCAGGTTTCATCCGAGACATTATATAGTAAAACCACAAGGAACATGTTTCTGTGGTTTGACATTTAGGCACTTCATATTTCGTATGACTGCCTCTGTGGAACCCATGTGTAATGTGTAGTAGAAGCTTTAGAATTCTATGTTCATACCTAATACAATGCTTATCTCTCTTTCATGGAGAACGGGTTTGAAAACTGTTACTATTATTATATGGTTTTTCATTATCTCTTACGAAACAAATGTGTTCGTATTTAACAGATCGAAAATTTAAGGTAAGATATAAGGGTATTACATCCTCCACATATAAGGTAACTTCAGGTATCCCTCGGGTTTCAAACTTACAACCACTGTTGTTTATTATCTTTAAAATGACTTAACATTCCATCTTTCTTGTAATAGTCTACTATATGGTGACGATCTAAAGATTTTGAAATCTATTACGAATACTAATGACCATCTGAGGCTGCAAAAAGATCTTGCTAAGGTACTTGAATGGTCTAATATAAATCTGTTACCTCCTAACGAAAAAAAAACTATTGGTAACTTTTTTACTAGGAAAACTAATCCTAATTATCCATATCAATTAGAAAAACATTTGATAGAAATGAAAACCACTGTTAAAAGTCTAGACATTACTATGGATAGAAAATTATATTATACTAAACACTTAGAAAATATCACATCCCAAACTTGTAGAAATCTAGATCTGATAAAATGGATATGTAGAAATTTCAAGAGTATTTTAACTTGTAAAGTTTTATTTTGCTCCTTAGATCGGGTATCGAATATCCAAGTCCTGTTTGGAACTACAAAAGAAAATATATAGAACAACCTATTAAAAATGTTCAGAATAATATCTTATCTTGGCTCAAATGGAAGTTTAAGAGTAAATTCAGTAATCTACCTATTGAGAATATAAGAAGATGCACAGATCTAACTAAATTATCCGATCGCTGCCTAATGAATGATATTAAATTATTTGATAGGACATTACATGGTCACCTATATATAGATTGTATTAAAATGAAGATACCAGAATATAGTATGAGAAGTTCCTCTGTTTCCATTCATTCTAATTGAGAATCATCACCAATCTCACGATGTACGAAACTGACTAATGATTATTATCAAGATATAGAAATATTTGAAGAAAAATTCAAACATATTTACGATCAATTAATGAAGCTTAAAAAAGGACTAACAATATCCCTCACTAAATATATGTAACAACAAGTTTATTATACACACGTAAGTCTATTGACTAATTTTGGGTGCCATATGATATAGAAAAATTTCATTCCAATATATTTATTTAGTAATGTAATCTTTTACTTTTCTCTTTTAACTCTAATCTTATTTTGTAGTTATGTTAGAACAGATACTACGATGATTTTGCGTGTTACTAGCCAAAATGTTTCTTAACTATATTATTTTATAATTTTCTATGTTTTTCCATGTTTTATATTGCTGTAAGTATACTTTGTAACTATATGATTTCATCTATAATATAATACCAGTCTGCATATCTATTCTACTTTTATACTGGATGTATAACCAGGCATTTGGGCAGTATGACCCGTTGGAAACTGTATTATACTCCTTATAATTGTTTGATTTTCTGTATAATACCTGTTCCTGTGTCTATTCCATATTTGTACTTGTTGCATTATCTTGTATTTGGGTGACACGCCCAGGCCAAAAGCTGTATTTTCAACAACTCGCAATAAATTGAAATTATTATTATTATTATTATTAAGCTAATAAAAAATTAAGGTTAGTAAAATAGATTACACGTAATTTTGACGACATAAATGTATGTAATGTACTTTATTTTGCTCTTGTAAGAAGCCAATTAGAATTTTCAACTGTGATTTGGAATTCTGATAAGAAATATCTAATTGATAATATTGACGAAATCCAGAACAAATTTTATCAGGGTTAAAATGAAAATTTAAAGCTAATTTGGTATCTACCTCTCTTCACGATTTTTAAAAAAATGAGAAATGGACTTAATATAAATAAAGTTTCCTGTGTATAAGTCACGAAATAGTGAGTTATTCTATCCAGTTAAATATATATATATAGCGATGTGCAAAAATATTAACAAAGTATTTTATATTATTGACATATTCGGAGACAATCTTTCAACTTTGATAAAAAAAATATTAAAATACGAGCATTTGAAATACTTTAGAATTTTGGAAATTCATTACATTAGTCATTAAAATAAAACGTTCATTGAAATCTTAATATTAAATATTTTGAGTTTTACTGATTAGGAAAGAGTATTTGGTATAGTTAGACAAATGATTTCTTCATATTATTTTAATTTAATATGAATTAAACATGAGGTTAATTTTGTTTCCAGTTTGTTGCATGTTAATAATTGTATGTTTTGAGTAAGATATTCATTAACGTTGTACAACATGCAGTGCATAAAATGGATATGCTCTATATTATAGCACATTTGGATATATTTGTAATTTGTCACAAGGTGACATGTACTGGCTTTTGTGTGTTGTTTTGTCTTTATTAATATTATATGTATTGTCTATTATGTATTATATGTATATATTATTATTATTATTAATAATAATAATAATTCAATTTATTGAAATGCTATGAACAACTTAACAGTCAATATAGCACTGAGTCAGATGCACAATAACATTACAAAAAATAAAAAAATAAAGTATGCATAAAAAGATACAAGACAGACAAAGAACATAACTGATTACATAAGGTCAGAGTTACATATAAATCTTATGAGTAGTAAATCTCCCTTGTTAGATGTTGTCAATGGTTAAGAAAATCTTGTTCGATATGAGAGGACATTAAAGTTAATTTTTTCTATCAAATATTCACAGTTAATTTCATTAGCTAATATCTGCAGAAAGATTTTTCTGTCAATTAACCTCGTTTCCAGCACTCTTACATCAAAGTTATTACACCAGTACATATAATAAAAATAAAAATATGGTAGGTGAAACTTAAGAAAAACCTTTGAATAGCCTCAATTATGTTAACGTTTACTTTCGGTAAGCCGTTCCTGATGTTTCAGGCAAATTCTAATTCAGACCTGATAAGCACTTTATATAATGTTAAAAATGTTATGACTGATTAAAAATAATTTCATTGGTTAAAAATGAAACCAATTAATTTTTGACAATTTGCTATAATAATACCAGTATATGCTATAATAATAATAATGAATGAATGAATTAATGAATCTTGATTAACATGCTACGAACAGCACCATGGCTTACATAGCACGAATATATACAATTCATTTTACAATTGTCTTTCTACATTAGTGGCAGTTTAACACACACAGTGAAACAGTTGAGAACAAAAAGAAATGCAAAAATCGGGCTAATGTACGTTACAGCGTATTTAGTAAAAATATTAAAACCCTGAGAATATTGTACCAGTTATTCCTCTGTACTGTACCAGTTATGTACAAAGGAGCAGATTTAGTTTCTTATTTACATAGATTAAAACTCAACATTTGTATTGATTCCATGCACTGTAAGTTCCAGTTAAATAAATGACTAAAATACACTAGTATGTAGCGTAACATATAAAATTCGACTCAAGCTCCGGGATTGGCCTCTATATTAGATATTTCTCATTAACACCGGCAATGTAGAGAAAATACATTGAAATCAGACCAGGTCCATTTCTTTTCAATTATTGTCCCATGAACAACGCTGAAGTTAAAGACAGGGACGAAATGTAATATTAGATGTTCTAAACCTAGAAGATGTATAGTTTAGAAAACATTTTAATAAAGCATAGGCTATTAGGCCCTTTTAGTTTTACTTTGTCCATGGAAAAGTTAATAGCAACCCTGGCCTTTATTTAAGGTATCATTCGCTTGGTGTGACTGAGGAAAACCAAGGAGATTTACAGTCTCTAATAACCACTATGTAAGTCGATGTATGCGTTGAACAAGCATTCTTACGGCAACCACGATATTAGCCAATATAGAAAATTCCTTTTGATAAACTCGAATGTAATTAATGAAATAAAATTGTGTGTAGATTTGAGAGAACTAATTATTATTTGTACTTATTGTAGAAATATTACTTTGCAATTTCCGAAAGCAAAGTTTCATTACTTTGGGTTTTTCTCTTCTGAAAGCAATAATTTTGAATTAGCTCTCTGTTTTGAAAGTAGGCTTCAGTTTCAAATGTTAAGGTCTTTAGTATACAACATGTAGTTGCAACGGAAACGTGAAATTTCACGATGAAACTTTGAAAATTTACAATAATGACTTGACAGTATACCTTTTACTATTACAGATTGTTAGGTTAATTTTTTCACACATGGGAGAAGAGGTGTTCCTGTTATCATTCAAGGTTCCATTCTGATGTTCATTTATCGTGACAGGAAGAAGGGAAAAATCACAATCTTGAACTATCGATATTCTGCGTATGAAGTGAGCATTCTTACGCTATGTATAGCATTTCTGTATGAAGATGAAAGTTGCTTGACCTATTGGAACCATGAAATATTAAACAGATGGTTGTTCATTAGAATTTGGTACTGAATTTGAACTGATTCAGTTGAAATTAAATTAAATACTAGATTAATGTATTATTTACCTGGCTTTTGCTTGATGATAATGCTTTGTATCATGTTCAGAAGTGGAAAGTTTAAGAAACAAATGTATCTGGACAAGGTGAACTCATAATCATATTCCATTGCCTTCCATTGAATTCAGATGTTCTAAGAACGAAACATGCAATGTAAAGAAGATAGTAAACCACTGTGTACAAGCGGGCGCTGCGATTCAACTAAAAACGATTGCGAAGGCTCCGACAATTTCTTGAAAGCATCTCAGACACATTCAGTGCTATAAAATAGGTTGGCAAGTGGGGTGCTAGGAACGGGAACATCCATAGTATTTTTATATTGTGTTGAATAATGTTTATGCAAGTTTTGTGCGGATTTGTAAACGGTATAGAACCAATTAAAAATTTTAAAATAGATTGGTAACATTGACAATTTGGATCGCGAACACCCACACTATTTTTCTATCGCGTACAATAATATTTATGCCAATTTTGGTGCGGAAAGACACAACGAAATGAAAGCAATTTGAAAATTTGAATTTAAAAAATAGGTTGGAACACTGACCCACTACACCAATCTAGACAGTTCCAGCGCATCTGAGCTAGTCTAGCTAAAACCTTTCCAACGACACATCAATTACCTCTCTGCACCCAGTAGTTTTTGAATTCATTTTTGGACACGGACGAACGGACAGATTGAACGGGATTATAAGGCCCCTCTTGTATATCTAAGCTATCAAAGGACCCAAAAATGGGTACAATTGAAAAGAAGAAGACAAACAAAATGTTGAGAGCTGGTGAGTTCTCTCTCTCTCTCTCTCTCTCTCTTTTCAAAAAAACTGCAAAAAGATAAAACTAAACTAGGAATAAACTCCTTAGAAGTAATACCAAGATAAATGCAACACTGTAACGACAATAAATTAATAAATTACAGTGTTTGTCAGATATAAAAAATATAAAATCGTAATTCGTAAAGACATGCAGGTTGACATGGGCAAACTGTATGCACTTGCCTTGGATATAAGTTAATAAAGATGTTTGTTCTATTGAAGATGTAAAAGGTCATAGGCTGGACGAAAGTCTTATTATAGATGAACAATTTCTCTGCAAATATTAAAATTGGATGACAAAAGTTTAGGGATCGTTCTGCTATTCCTCTCTGGCTACGAACGTTGCAGCTAAGCCTTCCATATCCAACGAAGCTTTGAAAATTAACACATTACTTAGGAGCTGGCAACTTTGATCGATCATAGATCACGAATTTCACGTGTTGCTTTTACTCGGCCGTCAAGTTTACTAGAATTATTAAATTATGCAAGAAATACACTTGAAGATAAAGTTTTGGTGTTTTGATGTACAATTATTCATGAGAATGATCTGAGTTTCACTTCTTGCTGCTGAATGTAACTCCACAGGGTTTCAAAATACGTCCAGAGTGACTCTAGTTTATGTAGTATGTATGCAAATATCTAACCTAGTTTTCTCCTCGTGGAGACGTTATTCAGCGGCTTTTGACCTTGTCTATTCCTCTGTGACAAGGAGAAAATATACTTGCAAGTAATGAAAATTTAATTTAATGTCTTGCCTCAGCGATGTTGTTATGAATTTTTCAACAGTTGCGACGATCTGACTTGAAAACTGGTTTGTTATACCATCGCAGGCTTTGAGAACATGACGTTGTTGATTCTGTTTTAGTTTCTAATACGGCCATGAGAGATCGCTTATGATTGACGCACTAGTGCCATCTGTGAGTCAATTGGTATAGTAAGTTCACAGCATCGTTTGCTCTTCTGCAGGTTACTTAATTATACCTGTATTACCAAGCAGACATGGAAAAAATACGACCTAAAAGTACGGTATCCAGATACCGATACTAAACAAAAAAAATCTACTTACCGATACTCAATAATTTATTAAAAAGTAACAAGTAAAAGATACCGATACTCCTCAAAATGATCTCGATACTTCATCGATACTTGACATCGATCCTTGACGAATGCAAATCAAAAACAAGCAGTAGTATGAAAGAGCTGCATATAAAATTTGTATTAGCGTTTTCCTTGGTAATGTGAAGCTTGGAGCCCTTCCTTTCTTTCACACCTGCTAATAACACCCTCATTAACTGTGGGGTCATGTAGTCGGGAGTGATTCCTCTCGTTCTCTTTTATAGGCCTATATGTTATTTTAAGGCCTTCAATAATTTCAACCTGGTCTCTGCGTATATCCGTTATCCGGTTTTCGGCTGTACCGGTTTCTACTATTGGTTAGGGTTTTGTTTTCTAGCATCTAGTGGTACATCTAGTTACATCATGAATTCTTCATGAATAATGGTACATCTAGTTACAAGTGCAATGCATTCCTACGAAGGAAGAAAGACAATTCAGTGTTTTCTCCGAATGGTACGATAACAACTGACACAGAAAGCAAAACAATAGATTGTCAGTGATATAATTATGGATCAAAAACTTAAATATGAACCATGACAGTAAAACAATGGAATGATTTGTTGAATTTTATTGATTAGATTTTGTTATGTTAAAGCTAGATGTATATATAATTATATTGAGGCCTTGTATCCATACTTAATTTAAATAAAATCAGGCTGACAAGGACAACAAATTTTAACCAATCACAGGATTGGAAGGACAGGAGCGAAGGATTGTAATTGGTTAAAATTTGTTTAGTCTTGGAAAATAAACGAATTCTGGGACGTGATTGGCGGAAGATGTTCGAAGAATCTCTTGGCCTTCTGGTGCTTTTTATGAACTGTTAGTGTTGATTAGTGTTTCGTCTGAGGAAGATGTTGTTACAATATTGAAACTGTAACGCTTGCTGTGTGCTTTTACAATAAAGTGTTGTTGCTTTGTCAGCCTGTTTTTATTTAAATAAAGCTGGATGTCTGAATATAGTTTAAATCAACTTTGAAAGTGAGATTGGATCAACTGATCATGATTTGATGTAAAAGCAGAGATTTAATGGATAAGTTTCATATTGTGGTAATAGTAAATATTATATAATAAGTGTTCTGATTTGTCCTGTGAACTGCTTGCTTAGATTGTTTAGTCAGAATAAAGAATGACAGTTGAATCCTATTTATTTGAGATTCCATGTTAAAATATAGAAAATATCGTGAATTAATATAACCCAACATAACGCAACTTATCGCTACTTAATCTCTGGGTACTATCAGAGTATCTGATTGACGACTAGGATTATTTGATCCTGATACCATAGGTGTACATTTGGACCCTGCCTCGCTCAACCTCGACCTCTGGACGGGACTTCAACCTCGACCTCGCAATCAGACTTCGACCTCGACCTCGCGATCGAACTTCAACCTCGACCTCACTCAACCTCAACCTCGCGATAGAACTTCAACTTCGACCTCAATCAACCTCGACTTCGCGATGAAACTTCGACCTCGATGTTACTAAACCGCCCACATAGCACATTATGTATAATATATATCTGAAAAAGGTATAGAGGGCTAGCTCATGTCTAAGGTCTAACTGTGATATCTAATGGACGTCTAATATATGTTTGAGAAAGATATTTACCAGTGACCTCTTTTCATGTGACTGGTAGATATATAATATACGTATATTATATTGTGTTTCATAGCTTGAAAGCGCGTTTGTCTTTTGTTTACCCAAAGCTTAACGGAATGCGTTTGTTCTTTGTTCACTTGACTACTAGCGCCAATTGTGTGTCGCTGTTGTTGAACGACGACTAGGCTAGTGAGAAGGAAAATCATGACGGTGCATATTGGTTTAGGAAGAAAATAATTTAAACAAGAGGACAATTCTGGAACAGGTACGTACGTGAACATTTACTTCAGTATCAAAATAACTTTTATTTTCTTCTTTCGCTAATATTACCCGTGTGTGTACTACTGTAACTCTTCTCTTGAATCTCGACAAAAACCGTTACTTTATGGTTGGAATATTTATATGTATAGCACAATCTGCATCCCGGTCTGGAATTTGGTATTTCTTTAGTATATGTCGGATGATCTTTTCGCAGTTGAGCTAATTTGCTAGCCTAATACTGATCAGTAAATAACGGGACGAGTTTGAATCGTTGCTCCGCATACACTGGGGAAAAAATATTCGCATTTATCTTTGATTAGTGACTAAAGGTTAGGTTACCGTATGCTTTGTCCGGACCTATATCATAGCTTAAATAAAATTGAATTTTCCTTTCCTGGATATCGTGCATTCACCCACGTGGGTCAGTGTTCTAGAACCGTGCCCAAATAACCTTTTATTCGTTAAACTGTAGGGAATTCGGTTAAGGAGAAAACCGTTCGAGGCAAGTTAATATATATACATATTTCTAGGCCAGCGTTTTAGATTAAAACAAGCATGCAGCTATACAAAAATGTCTGAATACAAGGTGAATAAAATTCGCGGCTACATCTTACTGTAATCCACGAATTTTAATTAGATTTTATTTTCAGTGATGGCCTTTAGGCATCTATGGCTCGGATCGAGATAGGGTAGTGGAAATCATGCGGGAAGGGGTCGGTCAGGGCCTAATTTGAAGGTAACATTTCTGCTTTGCTTGAAAAACTGGAAAAGCTTCAGTCGGGATTGCTGGACGCTAATATATCGAACCCGGACCTTTCGACTGCAAAATAAATGTTCTACCGCACGGTATTAATACATGTAGAATTTTTATTAGGTGTGTAAGTTCCGGATAATTAAGAAAAAGGAGTGACACGTGAATGATGCTATAATTATCACTATTACGTGCTAATTACGATAAGAAATGTTTCAGCATTAGAATAATAAAAAAATGCTTGTGTTTTTCCCTGTAGAATGAATGCTTGTTAATGTTGTCGACCAGTAAATTATATGAGAGTTAAGCTGGATGCCAACACGTAGGTAGAATCAGCTGATAACCCCAGAATGGTCCGTGTGTCATTCAATGCAGTATTGAATGTTTGGGCTTATAAGTTATGGGCCTATTGTGACAGCCTCACATTATATAGTTCTTGTTTTCTTCCCAGTGGGAAACTCCATGCAGCTTCTAAGAAGAAAGAACGTGTTCCAAGAGGTAATATTTTGAAGGGAATTTGTAAGTGTCTGTTTGGTATAATACCATTGCATTTGTAGAGTGAGCATATTCCCATTTTAATGAATATCTTCAAGTCCGCAAGGGGGGGGGGGGTTAAAAAGCAAATTTTCTAAAATATATATATCATCATCATATTCAGCCGTTTTCTATCCACTGCTGGATGAAGGCCCCCCCTTTTCGTTCCACATATCTCGGTCTGCTGCTATCCTCATCCATGTAGCTCCTGAAAAACGCTTGATTGCATCTACCCATCTTACATTTGGACGTCGTCTGGGTCGTTTCTTTTCTTTAGAAATCCAATGTAGTAGATTTGTCGTCCATCTTCCATCTGTTCGTCTAGCTATGTGACCGGCCCATCTCCATTACATCTTCTTCGCAATCGATTACATCCTCTACCTTTGTTTGTGCGCGAATCCATTCGTCTTCCTTACCCTCCTGGTTATTCCTAGCATGCATCTCTCTATTGCTCTTTGTGTGACTCTCAATCTTTGAGTTGTTTGCGCATTCAATGTCCAAGTTTCGCAGCCGTATATCATCACTTGTAAGACACATTAATTATAAGTTTTAAGCTTCAGACACATTGGTAGTTTGCTTTTGAAAATAAAGTATAGTCTTCCAAATGAACTCCACGCCATTTTACATCTTCTATTTATTTCATCAGTCAACTTAGCATTCGATGTTTAAAGCTGGCCTAGGTAAACATACTCATCAACTATACCTATTGTCTCTCCGTTAATCTTTACTTTCTTCTTTGCAGCATGTTGATTGTACATTACTTTTGTTTTACTTAAGTTCATTTTAAGGCCTATTTTCCAACTCTCGTTACTCAGTTCTTCCACTCTGGTTTGTAGTTCTTCTGCACTTTAAGCAAACAGGATTATATCATCAGCGAACCGTAGGTGATGAAGATATTCGCCATTAATTTTAATTCCAACTTCATCCCAGTTTAAATTTTGGAACATTCTCCCCAAGACCGCACAAAACAGTTTTGGAGAAATTGAATCCCACAGTTTTGGAGAAATTGAATCTCCTTGCCTTACCCCCTTTCTAACTTTAAAATTTTCTCTTTCTTGATGTAGTCTTTGCACGTTGAGTTGTTTAAGTCTCATTCTCTGACGGCAAATGTAGTGAACAAAACAATCACGGGATAAATGACGGGCCCCCGGGATAAAAGCGTCTGTGGAACCTGCGATGTTTCGTTTTTAAAGGTGGGGGAGGGGCGACGACTTAAGTTTATGGTATACAGTGGCAGACAAAAGCATTGGAAGAAAGCGGATTTTGCTCTAAATATTACTACAATTGTGTATATATTAAATTCAACAAACCATAAATTGGAACACAACTTTATTTCACTTAAGAAATAATTATAACTGGAAAATAAAACTTAATGTAGTTTAGAAGGATTTACAAAGGAAAACATAGTTTTATAACCCTACAAAAGTATTATAACACCTTCAATTTCAAAATCCTGATTGAGTTGTTGCTCCACATAACTCTTGAAATTGTCTGTGGCATTAAATGAACATATTTCTTAGTCAATCTCATTTTTTCATAAGAAACTGCTTCAGTTCTATTCTGATTCTGACTTAATGTTGTCTAGCCCTGTTTTCCGGTTCATTCTATCTATTCTCCATGGAATTTAAATAAGACCTCTGACGTAGGGTCTTCAAAGTGTAAGGTGTGTTCCATAGAATCCACTGCGGAACTATTTCTACACTCTGCCTCGAGTAATCGTCTTGCTGGAAACAAAAATCTTATTTCCTAAGCCCAATTTCTCAGGATTTTCTTCAAGATTTTCGTGCAAAATGTATTTACACTTTAGAGTATATCCAAATGTAGCCATTGTGTATTTTATAAATAAAAGTTCCACATCGTTTAATTTTTAGACATCGTGCTTTTGGTAAGGCATGCATGTTGCTTTCATTGTATATGAAGTGTGTTGCTGTAATATGTGTAGACTGTAGACGTGAACTTGTACCGTGAAATGCTTTTATTGAAGTTC
>JAGDQP010035620.1:0-19490 GCA_022664845.1 Lepisma saccharinum
TTTTTTTTCCTTAAAGATATAATAGAGGACAAGACTTAATTTTTTTTTATACCTTTTAAATGCCTCCCTTGGGTTTTACGGGTCTTCAAATATCGCAATTTGTTCAAAATTGTCGATTTTCGAACAGTTATATCTCAAAAAGGACTGAATCAAGAAATCTGAAAATTTCTCAAAATACCCTTCTAGTGCCTGGTAATAAACACATAAAATTTCATCATTGTGTTTTTTTTTTAATGAATTGTATGGGCGTTAATCATTGTGTTTTAATCAGAAGTATTTTTTTTTAATTAAAGAAATAAGCAAAAATACACAATACGACTCACATTGACGCAGACGCCTAAAGTGTTAAAACACTGAAAGAGAAAGTGTTAGATTAGTGAAAAACACAATGATGAAATTTTGTGTTTATTACCAGGCACTAGAAGGGTATTTTGTGAAATTTTCAGATTTTGTGATTCAGTCCTGTTTGAAAATCGGCAATTTTGAACAAATTGCGATATTTGAAGACCCGTAAAACCTAAAGGAGGCATTTAAAAGGTATCAAATTTTTTGTAAGTCTTGTTCTCTAATATATCTTTAAGGGGAAATAACATTAAAGTTGTTTTTTAATCCCTTCTTTAAAAAAAAATCCCTAAAGTCTTCAATTGATTCTAATTGAAACACATTTTTGTAGTTAAGTTTTAGGTTATTTCCTTAACACTTAACACATGTTTGGTTATAACATGATTTGTAGATGGTTTCATTCAAAATGAGATGGTTTTTATTTCAAGTTAATATCATAATAAATAAAAAAGTTATTTTACTTATCGCTAACCTCTAAAACGCCAAAAACGGCTGATCCTTATAAACAAAATGGCTGCTAGAATCCGTAGTGGTATTTTTTTTAAAAAGTAATTTCTTACTCCCAGATACATACATAAACAGAAAATGCACATGTGAAAATAAAATAAAATATGTCAGCAACAAATTTTTTTTTATTGGTTGATTTCGTATGGATTGACCCAAACACAATAAGTTATGATAAAATATTCGTCCCATAATCTCACAACATTCACCCCTTTTTCTGTTAAGAAACAGATACATCTGTAAGGAGGTGAAATCTGAATAACTGTCAGTGTTTTCAAAACCAGAGAAAAGTTGCCTAAACAGTCGTAATCTGACAGAAACAAACACGTTAAATCACAATTCTATTAAATTAAACTTGATTCACACTGAATTAATTAAACCGTATCTAAGCGAAAATGTTCTTTGCATTGCAGTATGCAAAAATAAACATTAAGTATAGTAACTTCATCTGTTATTGAAAGTTCACAATTCAATGTTCCATACGTCAGCACCATCTATCGGTTTCAGTTTTAATCACCTTGTTATCTCAAATGTTCCGTTATCAAAAAATGATCTACGATTATGCAGAAATGTATGCATCAAAAGTAAACAGTTCCAGTTGGCAAAAACAGATCTTGATTTATCTTCACCTAGCCATAAAGTTGTTTACTAATACAACGATTACTACAAATAGTTTGTAGTTGAATACTACGTATTACAGCGGATAGGAGAATTATTACAAGACTACGAGATGTATGTAAATAAAAAAACAAAGTTGAAATAAGACGGATATTGATAATTTATTGCGTATCTTCCGCCGTCATGTTCATACAAATTATCCTGAATTAATCAGGGACAAGTCTGGTCAAAATAAAATTGATATAAAAAATGTATAGTTACAAGTCTTCGCTAGGAGACCAATGCTATCCTAAGCAAGAATATCTCTCTCAGTAAATTACTGTAAATGGAAACTGAAATGATTGCTCATCAGAGCGATGACCAATTGATTAATCAAGTAAAGATCAAAGGGCACAAAGTTACCAGATTTACTTACTCGTTCAGCATGGTGATGTAAGATATGTATAGAGGAGTATGTATAGAGGAGTACAATACTAAAGAACAGAATAATTGTAGAGAACTTTTGACAGTCCGAATAAATTAAATGGTTTGTCTCTGTTAGAGTTTAAGTTTTAAGGAACAGAGAGTCGACGCTTATGCTAATAGCAGATTGACTGAAAGGTAGCGTCGAGTATCGAGTAGCGTCGGAATAGAATGCGAGCAGAGTAGACTGATCTCCTCCAAAAAACTAGTATTTATACCGCTTTATAGTCAACCAGTTTACCACCTTTCAAAAGCTTTGATGTTTATTAGTAGGTAGATGTTATGTTTTTACGAACAAGGTTGGCAGCTTTCACTAGGCATTGTCGTCATTTGTTATTGTTTTTCAAAATCCATTTAAGTATGCTGATGTCACAGGATCACATAACAGCATGAAAATAATAATCACTGGAAAATACGGTGAAATGCTTTTCCTTGTTGTTGTAACCAAGTTATTTATGTCACTTCTTTGTTATTATTCACTTTTATAATAAAGTTAATCACTTACTTAATTTAAGCGAATAATATGAATATATTATACTAACATGTCCCACGATATCGTTCTTATGCTATTTGGGCACTCTTTTAATTCGATTTGATCTTAATGGAGGGTTTACTATAGGAGCCTCTTCTCTTTGTTTTGATCACTGCACTGAGTCGAGGTCACCGTAAAACGTATTTGATGCGTATGATATACTCTATTTGTACCCTCAACTGCCACTAAACGTGTATTAAACCCAAGTTGTTTATTAGATAACCTTCCAAGAATCGGGGTAGCTTCTCTCTGTGATTAAGTACCCAACATCTCGATCAACCATCCTGTCTGCCTCTGCTGTACTGGATCCTTCTTTAACACTGCTGGCCTTCATTAGATTATATCTCGTTCGTGGTTTGTACGATAATAATGTAGTCAAAGTAGTCTTTCCAGACACTGTAGATACCATGTTAATTAACGAATAAATAATTTCCGTTAACCAAATCTGTATCAGTCTCAAATCTGCTTTATTTCCATTCTCAATTCACTTTTTGTTTTGGACCATCTGAATCGTTTGAACGGACTTCTCGGCCAGACCGTTACTAGCTGGATGGTACGGCGTAGAATGAATAAGTTGTATACCTCTTATCACACAAAAACGAATAAAGCATTCTCCTTTGAATGGTGAAGCATTATCAGAAACTATTGTTTTCGGATATCCATATTTATTGAAGAATTTATTTAAACATCTACATGTCTCTTCGATGTTCGTCGACTTCACAATCCACGCATTAATAAGCTTTGGGAAACTATCAGTACAGATTAATAATTTGACTCCTTTCCAGTCTGCGTCATCAAGATGAATTCTTTCTAATGGTTGATTTAGTCTTGGCCAATACTTATACTCATTCGCTATTGATTTAGTTCTCATGGACTGACACATTATATAATTCTGTACCAATTCTTTAATATTAGTTTCTATATTGGGCCACCATACAGGTTCCTTAGCAGTCAAAATCATCTCCTGTTCGCCCCAGTGCTGCTCATGTAATATTTCTAAATATTGCTTACGCAAAGTCTGTGGCAACGCCAGTTGTTGTCCCTTCCATATGCAACCATTCTGGATACTAAGTCTATAACGTAATCTAAAAAAATAGTTAATTCAGTTGTTAAATTTAGGTAAGTGGGGCTATCCTGACTTACACCAACTATAAAGCTGTTGTAATAACTTATTCTCGGTTATTGCTTTTTGTACTTGGAGGTGCGTTATAAAGTGTTCTTTTATTTTTGCTATAAAAGCTGATGATTGTACTCTGTCATCCGTAGTTTCTTGCACAGTATTTGTATATTCGAACGAGATGTCGTTTGAAGCTACTAACAAACATCATCGCTGTAACTGAGGTGAAACCGTGGTAGGAATAACTTTATCACCAAGAATTAGCTTTACTGAAATCGAATCAGTTAAAATGTTGAAATGTTCACCATATGCATACTTGTGAAACCGTTTCAAACTAAAGTGACTCCCAAACCTTCCCATTCATACTGAGAGTAATTCTTTTCGGCTTTAGACAATGTAGCCGATGCGCGTGAAACCGTCCTTAATTTACCATCTTCTCTGTTAAAAAGAACTGCACCTACGCCGTCATCACTTGCATCTGTCATAAAAACAACGTCTTCCGGTTGAAATAGACGCAGCACTAATGCATCTTGTATCAGTTTCTTTAAAGTCTGCCACTCTTTGGTATGCTGATTAGTCCAAGACCAGTTGGCTTTTTTGGATAATAAACTATGTAAGCATGGGCTTTTCATTGAAAGGTTAGGTACGTGTCGGTACATCCGGTCCATAAATCTTTGGATATTTGAGCACTATTATTCCAAAAGGAAGCGGCTTCTGAATAAACTACCCCCATGGTGTACTAATGCTTAGGAACTTTTGGGAATCGTGATTAACTTCTGACTGTAAATCTGCATTACGCAGATCTAACATTGTGAAACACGTTGCACCTTGTAGCTTATTGAAAGTATCATCTAATTTAGGTATGGGTACATCATCTTATCCGAAACTTTATTTAGTGTACTTGTAAGATCTAGGCGTAGGCGTATTTCATTATTTTTCTTGCTCACTACGATTAACGGAGTTGCCTATCTGTATATTCTGCTGATTTGATGATACCTAATTTCTGTAACTTCATAAGCTCTTGATGTACTTTTACCTTTAGTTGTATGGGAATATCGTAGTATCTTCGGAAGATTGGATGAGCATGAGGCGGTATTTGTAATTGCACTTCGTATCCAATTACCGGTTTAGATATATGCTCTGAGAGTAATGAATTATACTTAACTAATAACGCTGCAGTCGAATCATTTTTTATAGTACAAAAATGTATTAATCGATTCTGTTCTTTTGTAGAAGCTG
This sequence comes from Lepisma saccharinum, assembly GCA_022664845.1. Lineage (NCBI taxonomy): Eukaryota > Metazoa > Arthropoda > Insecta > Zygentoma > Lepismatidae > Lepisma > Lepisma saccharinum. The sequence goes on from JAGDQP010035620.1 coordinate 4,815, forward strand.
ATACATAATAAAATAGGTCTTAGTAATTCATCAGTCTCTAAACCAGTGAGTTTATTTTTCACGAGAAAAACCCCTGTACACGAAAGTGTCAAGTCAATGGGAATAAAATTATACATGACTATTACATCTATGGATGCTAATTTCTCTTGGTTCGCGTTAAATAGAGCACAGATTTGAATTTGACGTCTTGACTGTATTATGCTTTTAACTTAAACTTATAATTCTTGATGCTTAAGATACTGGCGAGATATTTTGCTAAAAGGGTAAGCAGGATGCTTAAGACCGAGATAATGGGACGAACTAAAACTTTAGAAAACCCTAAATTATCGGTAAGTACGGATCTGGTACAATCAACTTATTATGAGATTTTGAGAATAATCGAGCTTTGTATGTGCTACTTTTCAACAGCATTAAGTCTGTTATTAAATATGCCCCCTTTATCATTTTTATGCAACCAGAGGAATTTGTTTTTAGTCAACTACCAGACTCTTTTTGCAAGCTTTCGGAGATACTTCTGTTTCTTTGTTTTAGTGTATTTTCCAGATGTAGAATATACACTATGCTCTCAAGGTAAAATACACCATTGTCTAAATAATACTAAAGATTGTACGTCTGGTAGAAGCAGTGCAGCCTTCTCAATAGGAGAAACAAACTCCACAATAGGTGGAGATGCCAGACAGAAAGAAATTTGAGACCTGTTGTGTTAAATTAATAAATAACTTATCTCTTGGTGGGTTTTGTCTTGGGATGGGATCAGTAATCCACACCCCTCCGGTGGATTTTATTTTCTTGCTGAGTCTACCTGTCTATTGAGTGTATTTAGAATTAGTGCCACTGTCTCAAACATACGCCACAATAATACCGGAACTTGTATTGTCAGAAACCCGTGCAGCACTGTTTAAGTAATTGTTCCTGAGGACGGTATTTCGAATTGATGATGTGTTTTAAGATGCGAATGTTAGCCTTGAATAAAACCTGCGAGGTATAAACTGACCTAATGGTTGTTTTAAATTTATTTAAGGAATTGGGACATTATTTAAGAAACAGTATACCTAACGATAATGAAACAAGTTCGGAACGTTGACACTCATACCGGCACAATTCCAACGTACACAAAGTTTGTACATAATAACCGGTTATTTTCATAAATTTAATTAATTCGATGTCCAAATCCGTGATATCACTTGCAGCAGACGAAAGTTCCATGAAACAGTGGCCTTACTTACAATGATATCTTGCCTAATTCAAAATATATGTGAATTCCAGCTATCATGGTGGCGTGACTTTTACTGGTAAACCTTCAAGTTCGTTCATCGATTAAACTCATTGTGCTTTCAAAAATAATCACATATACGTGCATACATAAACCATATGTCGTGAAGAATATTTTTTAAGACAATAGGAGCTGGTGGGACCTCGTTGTGCTAAGGCAAACTAGGCTCCCCCTCCCTTGTATCCGACGCGGGAGTTTCACCGTAGTTGTTAACACTTCAGGTCTGAGTGGGAACTGTCTTGCGGCTACTACCGCGTGAGCGAACAGTGCGTGTCTTATAAATGACGCAATATTTGTTAGTATTAATTGTGTAGATGATTTATTTTTATTGATCACAGTTGTTTTTGAAAGACTGAATTTTATGAACCTTAAAAATACTAAAGTGAGAAAAATAAATATATTGGGAGAATTTTTTTCCAACTTTTGAAGAAATTTATATGCCAGGATAAAAACGATATCTTCCCAAACTGTATTATCCCTAGCATCGGTAAAATTCGCGCTATCCATAATCACTTACGACAGGTATTGACAGTTTTTTTTTAATTTTATTTTATTACTTCTTCACCTGTTTGATGACAAATTGAAACTACCCATATAGGACAAATTGATTAAGTAGTTTTCCATGGTTATGATACCATTGTGAGTTCACTTAGTACCCTGAAATGTAAAATGATGGCTTACTGTACCTAGTTCCTCAATATAATGATTCAAAACCATCAAAAGATCTGAACAGAGTTACTCTTCCGACAACAATACCAGTCGTAAATGCGTTGTTCAAAATTTTCAATCCCTTTTATTGACTTAAATCCTTCCTTGGATAAACACTTCCCGTTCGTAAGTTATTATCCAACCTGTTTACTAATCCAGTGCATAAAATTGTTGGGTTCTGTTAATTTTGGGACAAACTTAACCTTATTTTCTAGTCTTTTACATTCTACTTGTAAAAAAAATGTACAACTACTAAATATTGTTTCAGTACTTGCTTGTACTTACCATTTAACTCTGTGTGTTTTATTTTTTATATATTCCAGCTTGAAGACGAGTTTCAAGAGTCTGTGGAAATGAGTACTTACTTGGTTGCATTTGTGGTCTGTGACTACGAGCATCTTACAGAGATTACCAAGAAAAATATATCTGTGTCGGTGTACGCTCCTGCAGATCAAATTAATCAAACTCGGTTTGCTTTAAAAACAGCGAAAGATATTATGGACTACTATGATGACTTCTTTGGTATTCCTTATCCTTTGCCAAAGCAAGGTAAGACCAGGTTGTTCATAAATAACTGGCCGGTTTCCTACCTCACATTACTACTGACGTTTGGAATGAAGTAAATCTATTTTAAATATAAATATTTTAACAGGACACTGTTTAGACAACGATGCTGTAATTGTCGTAAACCTAGATAACAATAGAATTAGGAGTAATTATTCTCGATCGTTTGCAAAATCTGTTGGTGTATGGGAATAGTGTCAGGGAATAGTCATAACGAAGTTTGTTTTCTAAATGAAGAGCACGCTGCCAAAAGGGGGTTATATCCACTTTTCAAAACCCTACAAAACACGACAAACTTTGTAAATTATCAAATGTCTCTGAAACTTCGGCATACCAAAAGTTTTCGTAACACTTTAATAATGCTCAGGAATCCGTTATACGTCTTGTAGGCCAAAGCACGTAGTTAGAATTTCGCTTTGAACAGAGAACTTTGCAAAACGGATTTAACCACTTTTGGAATTGACCCCTTCAGAAATACTTAGAATCAATAGTGATGTACGTAAAGGTACTTAAAGTTTGCGTGGTTGGATTATATAAATCAACGTCTGGACATTGGAAAACATTTTGCATAGCAAGTTAAATATTTTGCTTAAAGTTTTAAAGGAAACATACCATATGTTATATGGGGATGTAATCATAGACAGGTTAAAACCTTCAAAAGACAAAGTGGGCTTAGAATTGCTTTCAGTCTAAATGCAATCATAAATACCCCAACTCTGCAAGATGAAACAGCTTTATATCAATTTATCATTAACGTAGAAAATTGGAAAATACTCAAGTTTCAAGTCTTGGTTATTCACAAAAGACGCAGTATTTTCCCATAATGATCTCGAACAGAAATAAAAAATGCTACAACCAATTATATTAAAAAGTGAGTCAAGAAGACTGAAGAGTTTACTGAATATATCACTTATTCAGTTGATCAGAAATTTATTTGTTTCAAAGTTCAAACTGATATTTGAATCTTCATTAAAATTAAAATTAAAATATTCAACAAAACTCAAGAAAAAGCATGGAAAATCCACTCCCCATATTATTATATCAGTCGCACTCTAAAGGAACTAAATGTGAAGTGTAAAAATTCAAATGGTAACTAAAAGACTGCTACAAAAGTTATAAGAGAATAGAGAGAAGGGCAGTACATCAAAGCAAAAGAACTTGCTACGATTCACTGGTAATTAATTCCCATGATCAAAGTAGAACCACTTCGGAAATAATAAATCAAGATAACAACAGCAAATCAAAATTCAGAGCAATATAAAATTAAACTCAGTTAAGTGAAATTATACCTTAGATGATTCATACAGGATTATTTCAATATGTAGATCGGTTCGGTCGTAAATGCTTCCGAATTAATCATATCAAAAAGAATTGGTAACATTGCGTGTGTGTAAATACTCTTGGGAGTTGTTTGGGACGAGCGTAAGCCATAGTGCTGTTATCGCCCATAAAATTAATTTTATCTTATCTTGAGAGTTGTTGTTCGTTCGTTTGTTTGTTTTTTAATTATTGTATAATCAATAATAATAAAACTTGGAGTCAGTAAAGGAAACCCAGTTAAAGAAACTTAGAGAAAGAGGGTGAGTAGGTTTGTAGAGTTAATCAGAAGAAAAAAGAACGGCAATAAGGCTAAAAGAGTGTTGGTCAGGGGTGGTAGAGAAATGTGAATGTTGATATAGGGAGGAAAGAAAATGTTATTGCAAGTTTAGACCAGGTTTCAGTTTTTCTCACAAACTCTGATTAAAAACTCCTTCCCAGAGACGTCCTGTGGATGTGTTTGTGGTGGGGGATAAGGTGTGAAGTTCAGCTACACGGAAACTAACATCAGTTGCGTGTTACAGTTGTGGAAATGCGTGTGTGTAGAAACTGGGGAATCGGGGCTGCTGGTGACGGGAAAGTGAGGGTGATTATTGAAACGGATATTCAAGGGACCGCCTGTTTCCCCTACATAGAATGCCGGGACAGATTGCGTAGGTTAGGATTTATACGACGTTTGTGGTTTGACAGGCTCTTTTGAGATGTAGAGTGAAGTTGCCATCGACTGTGCTGATTGAGATAGTTTGAGAGGTAATAAGGGTGAAACAGGCATATCTAATTCTGTTACACTTGTGGGCGGGAACTGCATGCAGTTGGGAAGAAGGGTTAGTGCGGACTGAGATGTTTCTAAGATTGGAAGGGTGCTACAAAAGGTAATCTGGGCTTGGTAAGAAAAACTGGTATGGTATCGGGATCAGATTGGAGTATATGGAAGTGGGAATGTAGAATTCGTTTGATCTTGGGTAGTTTAGGGTGAAACTGAGTGATTAAGGCTGGTGGATTCGGATTGCTGTTGGAAGTGTGAGTAGGTTGAGTGTGCGTGGTTGCACGTCGAATCTGTTCTGTTACGAGCGGTTGCGTAGGTTAATTCAGGCGGTGTCCTCTAAGAAGAAGGAAGAACGGAATAGCTTTCTTGGTGCGGTAAGGATTGGAACTTGAGTAGTGTAAATACTGCATGTGGATGGTAGGTGTTATGTGAACGGAAGTGGTAGTATTGCTGTTTTCCCGAGTGATGTCCACAAAGGTTTTTTTGTTTGTTTGAAGTAAACAAAGTAAACTGGAAAACGCGGAACTGGTTCAGCTGATCTAGGAACCTATTTAGGCTGTCTCCACCATGCGGCAGCCCTGAAAATAACGGATCCAAAGTAGTGGCGTCAAATGTTGAGTTTATAGGAAATTGTGTTCAAGCCTGCCCATGAACAGCTTGGCGTAGGAAGGGACCATTATCGTATTCATGGCTGTGCCTCGGATTTTAAGGCAGTGTTTGTTTTCGAAAGTGAAGTTACAAGTGAGAACTAGGTTGACTAGACTTAGAAGGAAAGATGTGGTTGGAGTATGTATGAGGTTTAGCTCTGTAGTTGAGAAAGAATTTCAAAGCTGAAAGACTGTGGACATAAGGAATGTCAGTGTGCAAGGAAGAACATATATTGGAAGGGAGAGGTGGTAATGTACGGATTATTTCCAGGAAGTGGTAGGTATCACATATGCAAGCTGAATATGTGGTTGTAAGGAGGAGTCAACAAAAGCGGAAATATGTTTGGTAGGGGACTTACAGCTGGCCACAAATGGTCTGCTTGAGTTACCGGGATTGTGAAACTTCCGGTAGAAAGTAGGAGTGCGTGGACTGTTTGAACTTAATGTATTTTATGGAAATTTCAGATATACCCTCACGAAGATAGTTAATAGTGATAAATTCGGAGATTTTTCTGTTAGTCGGTGTAGGTTAGGTCTGTGGTGGTTGGTTTTCAATCGAAAATACGTTATTATTATTTACTTTATATAGGCTGAACAGGCAGCTATAACCTAAACTGATCATAAGTCTAAGGGTTTATGTCCCTCGGTGAGAATTTTTCCTCATGGCGAAGGTAACAAGATCTTAATCTAAATGCCATGCGATCATTCGCATAGTAAATCGGAGAAAATCCCTGGGAAACGAGTCATGGTTGCTTGTAACATTAGTTTTAACCCCTAATGCTTGCATATACTCTCTCTCTCTCTGTCTTTCTTTCTTTCTCTTCCTCCCTCCCCTCTCTCTTTCCCGTATGTATTACATTACAGGCATAGCCCGCGTTAGGGTGTTTTCTATCTTACTAGATTTTGAAAAAAAAAGAAATATTTGGGTGCTTCCACTGCGTTCCTAAGGTGGATTTCCGGTCAAAATATTTTAAGGTAAGCAATGTTTCACATATTACAATCCACTCATTAATAATTATATTTTTCAGTGTTATAGGCCAATCATCATAGTGAACTTAATAAATGTTAGTGGAACCATTCACTTGTAAATGAAAAACAAAGTCTTTGCTTTACGACGGTGGTTTATTCAGTAACCAGCCGTATTGGCGGTTTTTTTTTTCAGCAACCAGCCGTATTAGCGAGGTACACCGGTACTTTTCATATAATTAGAAGTCACATAAAACAGAGTTCTCTCATTATTGTGTATTTTTAAGATGTATAATTTATATAATTACAGATCTCATAGCTATTCCTGATTTTGCTGCTGGAGCCATGGAAAATTGGGGCTTGATAACATATCGTGAAACCTCCATACTCTATGATCCGAATGAAACTTCCGCTGCTGCGCAGCAGTGGGTAGCTATTGTGGTTGCACATGAACTTGCTCATCAGGTAATTAGTGTTTTCAACTCATTACAATGAGCGCGTTTGCGTGTACTTAAAGGGCAACGGTACTTGTGTCCTGCAACCTGCAGAATAAATATTCAGTTCGACACGAGCATTATAGTTTTATCCCATTCTCTCGAAAAAAGACTCAGTAACTCTTTCAACACAATGTGTATGGTATTGTTAATGTACATAAGTAAACGCTTTACAGAGTTTGGAAGAAAATTTAAATGAAAAAGTTAGTGTCCGCATGCCATATCTATCATGTGACAATCTGCAGTTAATACATGAGAACACGTACAGCATATGGATTTTTTTTTTTTCATTAACTTTTCAGTTACACTCTTCGCATCTATACTTTTTCGTTCGAACAATAAGAATATTTTGAAAAAAAAAATATAGAAAGAAAAAATGCCCCGTAAGTAAGTGACGATGAAGTGGACCAATATAGACGAAAAAGAAGCATGGTGGATTTCCCTATCTGTGTGTAATAAACTGTTAGTCGAGGGGTTTAGGTATATAATGGGGTCGATTCCAGTCTAGGAAGGCAGTGTGAGGCATTCGATTTTAGTAGTGAGGTTCTTCAAGTCCTGTTTTTACTTTCTTAGCAAGCTTTTCTCTGAAGTTTTTCTCCCGATCATTATTAAGCTTAAAGAGATTTCTGTAGGGAGTTCTAGTGAAAAGCGTGGAGCTCAACCTCTGGGAGGAGGGGTCGTTGTATACTGTGTGTACTTTGAAGGGAGTTAATACATTAGGCTAGCTAGTGGAAGTACTGGAAGAAGTCAGTACCATTCAAGTAGAGAATTGAACCGCTGATTACTTAGGAGAGAATTTTTAAATATTAGAGAGTATAGGCAAATAAGGGATTTACATTTTCTTCCAGTGTAATATATGTAAATAGTTATAATAATAATTCACAGCCATATTCAATCCACTACTGGATGAGGCCTCTCCCGGAGGGAGGAGGTGGTCTAATTATGCATATATATAAATTAAAGAAAAAAAAACTAGCTAGTATAGTCGCCGTGTATAAAGTGATTTTATTAAGAACATATAGTTCCTGATCATCAGTTAAAGAATGCAAAAGTGTGAATTGGTTCTGTGGAACTTCTAGACAACAGACCCGGATTAGATAAGAATTTACCTTATTTAGAGGATTCCAATGCAACCTAATTGTTTTAACATACTACAAAAAGTGAATTATCATGTAATTGTTATATGCTTCAAAGGGGAGCAATGTTAAGTGCTCTAGAATCGTTGATGATGATTTTGTTGTGTATCACTGAGCACTTCGTAAATTGTTGTAACAGTCATATTTTGTTCTAATTTGTAGTTGAAAGCCTCTTTCATTTTAAAAATTCCCTCCAGATTCATCCAAAAAGTTGAAATTGCCGATTTTACGAACTTGATATTTCTTTGTGGTTGAGAATGGAAAGTAATTTTGAGTAAATTTTGGGGGATTTTCAGTGTTAACATTTTAACAATTTCTCCTATCTTCGTATATAAGCTGTTGTATTTTCGCATTTAATTGTATGAACCCAATCATATGAATGCTCTTGCAAGATACATTTCTTCGTTGAAATGTATTAATAATTCCATTGTTTCTGTTTCAGTGGTTTGGAAACCTCGTTACAATGAAATGGTGGAACGATCTGTGGCTGAACGAAGGATTCGCTAGTTTTGTAGAATATTTAGGTGTGGATCACGTGATGCCCGAATGGAAGATGATGGATCAGTTCATTATTGATAAAACACAGGCTGCCTTGAATTTAGATGCTTTAGCAAGCAGTCACCCGATATCCGTTGCTGTTCATGACCCTCTAGAGATAGAAGCTATATTTGATACTATTTCGTATAGTAAGGTAAGAGTTTAGGGTTAGTGGTAGATTTGCTAAGGATGGTAGTTATTTCGCATACAGATCTGGTGCAAAATAGCTCTTTCCGCAGTTTTCAAAGGAACAAATAGAAAAACCTTTTTTATAGTTTAAATCAAAGCATTCGTGACTTAAAAAAAAGAAAAATATTTAATTACCTTGTTCCTATTCTTAGTATTTCACGTAATTAATACGTATCTGTAGCGATTCCACTACTTTTTTTTTCTTATAGTTGGTGGCGTCAGATTCAACAAGGACTTTATTTTAAAATAGTAGCAATGTTGCTTTATCATTTATCTTTTTAAAAATGATCCTCTATGTTGCTGTTATAAGAGAATAGCGAACGCAAAGAAATTTTTAAATTTTGAATGTAATATTGGTTGTTTCAAACTGCTGTCTTTCTATTCATTGTGTATTTTATAATTAAAGCAGACTTGCTTCACCTCAAAAACTATATGCTTAGCTGTCAGTCCCTTTTGTTTTTTATCCACTCCACAAATAAAATTGAGTATTTTTGAAAAGGGTGTAAATATGAAGTTAGCTTAGGTTTCAAGATTTAACTTTTAATCTATTTATTTACGTTCATCTCTACGAGGAAGTTTCAGTAAAATTCTGAAACGAAACGTTAAGATATGTACCCATCCTGCCTGAGGTTTTCCCAGGGATTTTCCTGTTATACTATGCCGGGATGGTACTTTCGGGCTTAGCTCTAGCCCACTCTCTTCCAATATCCTCACCTCTAGCCTATCCTGAACCAAAGTGACCTATAAGCCATAAATAAATGAAGAGTACAGGGAAAGAAGGGGATGTCCATGAAAGATGATTTCTTGTAAAACTTATTTTGAAGTCTAACTTTCCTATTCGCTCTCATGTATTTAATATTCTAAAAACCTTTTTAACTTGTGGATTATTTGCGCTTTTCGATTGAAACTTTCCTCGTGGTTAGCTGCCATTTTGTAGTACTTGTTACGAGGGCAAACTCATTTTTTTTGTTAAAAATGGACATCCCCCCTGTCCTTCTTTCTTTTTACGTACTCTTTAAATATTAAAAAGGATCGGTTAGGTTAGAGTATCCACAATAGATCAACGGGACTTGGTAACATAAGTACATAGATTTGTAAATAATTCCCTTGCACAAAAATATCAGTGAATTGCTTTACCTCATTCTAAGTTTCCTAACTGGTCAAATCCACTCGCTGCAAAGTTGAAAGATCTTGATTCAAAATCTGAGCCTGGCTTTCGTGCCAGTTCCCACGCTGCTGTTACGTCAGACGATAGATTCAAGATCAAAGTCTTCCTTTCTCGTTTGATCTTCCATGTACGTACAGAAGACAATGTCAGTTGCGTGTAAAAACCTAACGTTGTTGTATTGACAGGACAATAGAAGGAATATTTTGATGATTTTAAGTAAAGTATTGATGCTAATGGGTTATTGTTTAGTCTGTTTATTCAAAGAAAAAGAAAAATGTCTTCAATATACGACTTCGACTATCGTTGAGAATTAGATTTCACAGGATCTTATGTTTTAGGCAAACTCAGCAACTGCTGCATTGGAAACGGGAATGTCTTAATTTGCTATATCTTTTGAATTTTTAATCCTTTTTTAATAATGTGGCCCTGTCTGATACGCCGGGATCTACCCAAGGCCACCCTACATTTAAATGACGTCATTAGAAGGAGGTTATACTTAACTAGTCGCTCTCCTCTTGTGCACTTACTCATCAGAAGTTTTTGCCCTTGACTACGCATTCCTTGGTAATCAAAACGAGACTCGTTAATTACAAAGCAGTTAAAGAAATTGTCATGGGCCCTCGTTTGGGTGATTGTTTAGCACGCCTGCTTTCTGTGCGCGTGGTTCCGAGTGGTATTCGGTGGGAGCGAACTTCAATAAAAACTGTAGGTCACGTCCTTTAAAGCTCACAAACTCGTTTAGGACATTAATATCAATTTAAAGTCAAAAGAATCGTTGTCTCCGAAATTGATAAAAAGAAAATTTATCTTTATATTCAATAGCATATAAAAATTCCACTTATAAATTATACGATGAACACCACTATATTATTCTCGTTGCAACTCTTTGTTTGATGAAGGAAGGGTACGACCAAATTGCACGGTGTAATGAAGTTCCTGTTCATTATAAAAATTGGGATTTTTTTAAGACTAAACAGATTTTTGTTCCTCTTGTGAAACTTACAAGGGTGAACACACAACCTTTCCATAATAAAACAATGCAGTTCTTGTAACATTTAATAGTATTCACATAAATGGTAGTTGATCTAATTTTCTCTGACATTATTTTCCAGGGTGCTGCGATCCTGTATATGCTAGAAGAATTTCTAAATCAGGACACTCTGAAGGACGGATTAATGGACTACTTAAACACGCACAAATTTGGAAATGCAGAAACAAAGGATTTATGGAATATATTGAGTAAAAATGCCAATCAGTCATTGCAAGTGAAGGTATTAGACTCGCTTCAACATAGTCGTTGCGCATTTCTGTAGATAATTATCGTGTTCTCAAAATTGCCTCAATTCTGTTCAGTCAGTAGCTGTTTTTTTCTGTTTTTTGCTTTACGGAGCTTTCGAAATGAGTGTGTGAACGCTCCAAAGGGTGAGCATGAAGTCAGTAATGACTAATCGTCGGTACAGAGCAGCAGAATTGTCATATGCGTTTTGCACTGGCAAGGAAATCAATACTTCTGTGTAGTTTTAAGTGTATTGCATTTCAAGTTATAAATGTCCAAATTTACAAACTTCTAACTACAGTAATTCTTTCAGGGAGCACCTGTACAGATAAAAGTCTTTTTAGATGAATTCATGAATTTCGTAGCTGAAGAAGAGCATGAAGTAGTAAACGTTTTTGTCGCCACGTGGTGAAAAGTTGTCGATATTGACAAGTGGATGTTTGGCTATTCGATTGCCGTTGCTTGGCTATACGATGAGTAAATCAGCTTGTAAGTTTAGGAAGAAAGATTCACCACAGTCTTGTCGTCCCGTGATAGCATCAAGCGTAGAGAAAAAATGCTTATGTTGACCCGCCCGTGGTCTAGTGGGTACGATCACGAACTTTGGGGAGACACGCAGATTCGGGTCTTGTTGACTCAGCGTTTTCTTCAGTTTCACCTGGCAACTATCGGGATGGTATCTAGACAAAGACTCTAATTGCCAACTTCCTTATCCCATGCTTGCAGAGGGACGTCACCTCTCAGGCTTTAGATGTCAGTAAATGCTCAGAGTATATATAAAAGAGATATAAATTAAATAAAGAATCGATCATGTTCAGACTCTGGTCATCGAAGACTGTAGAGTAGGAGTGTTCGAAAGTCCAAAGTCAATTCCGGAATCGGAATTACTAGGATTCCGGAATTCCAACTTTCCGAAATTCTACCATTTCGGAATTGCTAGTGTCGTAGTGGCTCAATGGTAAAAGCTCGCTTCTGGCGCTTGGTTTCGTCGGTTCAATCCCTGTTCGTGCCATGTAGGTTTTGTCGTGGACAAACATCGTGTGCATGTGTTTTCTCCGTGCTATCCTGTTTCCTCCTACTTTCTTCATTCCATCAATCATCCCATCATCATCCTTCCGGCTGAGCCAAATTTGCCCAAAGCCTTTAGGCTAAAATCTTACAAAGACCTACATTCAAATTCATAATTTCCGGAATTCTGAGTGTCGCGGTGGCTCAAAGGTAAAGCGCTCATGACTGGCGCGTGGTGTCGTCAGTTCGATCCCTGTTCGTGCCATGTAGCTTTGTGGTGGACAAACACCATGTGCGTGGGTTTTCTCGGGGTTCTCGTGTTTTCTTCCACTTTCTCCATTCCACCAATCATCCATCCGGACTGAAGCAAATTTGCCAGAAACCTTTAGGCTAATGGTCTTAAAAATTAAATTCATAATTTGGAACTACCACATTCCGACTTCCCGATTCCGGAATTCCGATTTCCATTCCGGAATTCCGAACACCCCTACTGTAGAGGATCTTATGTGTGAATCTGTATGAACAAGAGAAGGCATTGAAAATGACAGTTTTGGCAGTGTCTTCTTCCAAGGAATGGTCAAATGTCGAGAACAAAATCTTTTCAATCTTGAAACAAAAACAGGTTAAACATACTTCTTCCCCTACATTGAAGATGTTTTGTGAGATCGCTTCAAAAAATGATATTTTCCTTTACCGAAATCTCTAGATAAGCGTGATGGTATTCTAGCTCATCCTGTGCTCAAAAGTTAAACAATCAATGGATAATACGTGCATGAATGTCAGACAAGCAGTTCTTTCTGCAGTGCAGCAGTGTCGACCCAAGTGCAATCTGATTTCATCCTTCAGTAAAACAACGCTGCACCGCACTCCTCCCAAGATATTTTTCTTTGGGGTACAGAATAGAACATCAGAGTACTTCCACACGTTTGGTTGTTCCAGAACTTGGACATTGCACTGAACAATAACAGTAATGTTTGAAAAGGAAATAAAAAGAATAAGGCTCACTTAGGACTCGTCAGAAACAATATGCATATGAAACAACAAAGTATTGTAGAGTAAAAATTACTTTGACGTGTCTTAGACGAGTTTTATTCTTTTTAATTATTATTACGCTTCGTAGTGACACGTAGTGTGTTCAAAATGGTCACAGTTTGTGTTGAAAACTGGTTTAGAAATACGAAAATACAGTACTAAACGTGAGTATATACGGTGACTACGTGGGAATATTAAGAGAAATGTTATTAGTTTGTAGTAAAGCTAACTTGTTATTTCGTAATGTTAAGATGGTACAAAATGTATTCGGACACTTCTATTGGAATACGTAAAATAGACACTTGCCACACTCACATACATACGAGGTGCAAAATCTTAAGGGACAAGGTGACAATCTAAAGGATTACGCCTACTGGAAATTTTGGAACGAATTCGTGCATAGAATAAGAGATACACGCCTAATACACACAGATATTTCCCTTTCTGACGATATCTGCGATGTCACAGATCTTCCATTGTTTTACCCATCATATACACAGTGACAGCTCTTGCTTTAGCAGGGATTCCACTGTCACCATCGATGCTTCAAAAGGCAAGAAGATAACTTCATTTTCCTTACTAACCCAACAATGCTGTTGTGATGAAGAAATAAGCTTTATCATCATCATTAAAATGAATACCATCATCGCCATCAGAAGAAACCTCTTTGCGTTATGATTATGAACATTTCAGAGTTACTCAATAAAAAGGTCTGTGTAACTTCCTTGAGACTATCCTGTATGCTTACTCTCCCATAATGCGTAACGTTCTTTCCGGAATAGAAAAATTTAGCATCGTGAGGCGGTTAGAAAAAAAATCACCTTGCAGCGGGATACGATTTGGCACCCTGTATACATGAACATTGTCAATGCCTTGATTAGAAGAGTGCTGTGGAACTAACGTTTCGAACCACAGAAGACGAGAGACGAAATAGCTTTGTGGGGGAATGTTTAATATTCTTTCAGCCTTTTTCTCTCTCATTTATTCTGAACTAAATGAAGACATCTGATAAAAGTTCGTAGTATAATATATATTTCTATTGAGAAATTTTCATAGTGTAGAAATCGAAGTGTGGATAGGAAATAAAACTACAGTGATCATATTCGCATCGAGTTTTGAAATGATTAGCAAGTACAGATATTACTTTAATAAGTTTCGGTTTAGGACATCTTGAACGGGAAGTGTGGGGCTCTTGAATATTTAATGTAAAATTTGATGTCCATTCGTGCATTTTCCTGTTATATACCTTATGTTTGAGGCGAGACCTCACTAAACAGTATCAGAATTTTCTGTGTGGCTTATATAAACAAAAACATATTACAAACACAGATAGATGAGCATATTTAACAAAAGAACAATTACAAAGTGGAGATTAGTTTCAAATAATAATGTGAAATATGACTTGAACATAACAAGCTTGCAGCTATAAACAAAGGTAGGTAGTTTATCTTGATTTATTTCTTATAATATTTTGCAGGCTATTATGGATACATGGACGAGACAAATGGGATTTCCATTAATTACCATAGAAAGAGAAGGAGATACTATTTCTGCTTCACAAGAAAGATTTTTACTTTCTCCAGGGGTCAATGAGT